>NQII01006943.1:16237-35232 GCA_002778355.1 Clitarchus hookeri | reverse complement strand
ACACCTTTTTCCACCACTACGCCACCACGAGTCCTCTCTACCTATTCCTGGCACGGTTTAAAGTTTCTTCTCGCGTCGTCTCGTCTTGCGACGGGAGACGCACCTACCGTTACCTTCCTCTTTCAGAAGGCGTTCGCACGGTGCAAGTGGCCGGCTCTATACTGCACCACTAACTTACGTAAAGTGCCCGTGATTGGGCGCTGTAGTTGCCTTCACTGTGACCTCGTACGTATCAGCTGTGTTTCTCTCAACCGCTTTGTGCAGTGCTGGGCTGTGCAGCGACACCAGAATTCTCCGCTGGTGAAAGTTTGCACACGGAAATTAGTGAAACGACGTTTGTGCAGTGACTGCGGTGTATTCGTCCAGTTTTGGCGTGACGGACGAAGACGTAATACTAAACGAGCTGTTAGAAAGCAGAGTGTCTGTAGTGGCCACGCCATATTAAACTAAAAAATCTAGAATATAATTGCAAAGTAGTCCCTGGAATAAATGTCTACTGTCCATTGTTAATTACTGGTGCCCCCTTCGTTTGAATACAAAAGCCTACAAACTTTCGTTTCACGTTGATACACTTCCACTATCAACTCAAACGATTGGCTTAACCTCGCGAAATGCTTGTTTACATTACACTGAACTACATAAGCTACAGCTCCTCAAAAGCCAGTGCAGTGAAACGCTGTGCTGTGCAACTTTGTACAGATTTACCAGTTTGTGCAGCTTGGGCAGTTAAGTGAAACGAAGCTATCGAGTTACCTGGCCGATTGCGCAGTGGGAGGGATGGAGAGTTCAACAGGGTGTTTTGGTTCACAACACATACATATTCCCACCACCGACAAAGCAAGAATTCCTCACACGCACGCTCGCATCATTTTGCTTGGGCGGTAACTTGCACACTTCCTTTCATTGCGTAAACTCCACCACATCCTGGACCTCCTTGATGACACGCGGTCGTGGCCGCCTGGTTCAAGGAATTTTGCACTCCTGAGGCCTAAACGCGTGGGAGCGCTAGGGGCGACCGAGACATGCGCATCAACTCTCTCACCGCCTCTACGCGCAAAGCACTGAACTGGCNTAGGGGCGACCGAGACATGCGCATCAACTCTCTCACCGCCTCTACGCGCAAAGCACTGAACTGGCGTGCAGTCTTGGCCGTCCATAACGTGCCTCTATAAGATTTTTAGCAGAGGACCCTGCCATATTATGACGCAATAATAACAATAATAAAGGTTTGATGCACGTCCCTATTCCTTTTTTAATGTTTTGTATCGGAATGTTCATACCTGAAAATTACCGTAAAACACCCGTTTGAGCCTTTTTCACAAAAACACGCTTTAGAGAGAAATGGAGAAACTGAAAACGTATACAGACGCGTAACGTTTCTTAAATGCAATTCGTAAGCAGACCTCACTCAGACACGTTGGACGGTTTTTTTAATAAAACGTTTTCTGCCGGAGCTCTGCACACCGTTCGGCGGCCTACCCAGACGGCCACCTTAACGAATCCGCCTGCCTGCAGCTCTAGGGTCGACTCTTGCTTACCCAACCATTTGCTTCATCGCCTCTAAGCGCAAGGCGCTCAACTGGCGCGTAGTCTTCCCGTCGGTCTCCTAAACGTCACTTTCAGAGGTGATCCTATATTTGTATGGCACGCTACTGAAGATAATATATTATGCGTGCCTNTCTCCTAAACGTCACTTTCAGAGGTGATCCTATATTTGTATGGCACGCTACTGAAGATAATATATTATGCGTGCCTGAAGACGACTCGTGGGTTTCTGTGTAGAAAATTTAGCATCTGAAACTAATTATGAAAACACAGTTTAAGCCGTTTTCACGCCCCAAAAAAATTATCCTTGGAGTTGAAATGACAACTTGGAAACCTGTCTTCGGCCACTGAATGTTTCTTAAATGCTTTTCTTGTTTAAAAACCACTGAAAAATAGCTAACCGTTCTTGAATCAGGCGTTTTCTACCAACGTACTTCATGCTCCAGCCAGATGGATGCCTTAAGGTGGCCGCATGGGTAGGCCGCCGAACGGTGCGCAGAGCTCTAGCAGAAAACGTTTTAATAAAAAAACCCGTTTAACGTACGCGTCTGTATACGTTTTTCAGTTACTCCATTAAAGCATGTTTTTGTGACGGTGAAAAAAGGCTCAAACGGGTGTTTTCACGGTCATGTTTAGGCATGAACATTCGGTACAAAATATTAAAAAAGGAATAGGGACGTGCACCAAACCCTTTTATTTTTATTATATATTATTTTCTGTTACTTTAGGCTAGTTCAGTGCTGTGCGCGTACGGAAAATGAGAGAGAGTTGATGCGCATGTCTCGGTGGCGCCCCTAGCGCTCCCACGCCTTAAGGCCTCTCAGACGTGCAACATTCCTTCAACCAGGCGGCCACCTTAACAGGGCTTTGTAGCTGCGCGTTCGAGACCAAGAAGCGAGGACATGATACGGGCGACAATAAACACGCAGACCTAGCGCCTCATCGCAAGGCGTGCAGTGTTTCCGTCGTGACACTGTGCTGCGCAAATTAGATCTGTAACCGGGACTTTTATTACACGCGATGGAGGCCCGCGGATTAAACTACGTGCGTATACTCGCACTTTTCTCTTACTGCTTGAGGAAACTGCATAGGCAAGCTTTAAATATGCTACATTTGACCATTTCCGCGAAATTGTTTTCTCCTCGAATACACTTAATATGGTAAAAGTAAAAATATAGGGACAAACACACACACACACGCCTCTATTTTCTGGCAAAAAGTCGTATTTCCAGAACACTTATTTGCCGAGATACGCGTATTCGCGCCGCCAACGATTTCACAGAAAATGTTTCAGTATGCAGTCCTATTAAAATACTGTTGTGTTAACAGCACTATAAAACGCTTATGATATGTGACATATTAAGGCTCTCATTAATATTCGGCCACCTATGATTATCGCAGTTTCATTGCCTTATGTTACATTAGAAATTAAGATAAACATAAATCATATTGCACATTCATTCTTGTGTGCTTTAAATGAAATATAGCGGTAGCCAATAACGGAAATGAGCAATGCAACTTAAACAATATAATTTTGTCATCCCATGCTGCATAAGTACGCCACTTTAATATTCGGCCATCATCATTCAAACACAAACATAATCCTCTTCGCAAACTTTAATATTCGGCCATCATCATTCAAACACAAACATAATCCTCTTTGCAAACTAAACTAAACAGTCTTTTAGTACCTGGTAGCATGTCCATTCTGTTTAATTACTTCTCGCAGTAGTTGTGGCATATTAGTAATTATTTTCCTGGTACATTCGGAGCCAATCTTACTCCATTCTTCCTTGAACCTTTTCTCTAATTATTTTGTGGGCCTAATTGTTGTAGTACGCAGTCTTCTTCTGAGTTCATCCAACAGATTTTCTATGGGATTCAAGTCGGGTGATTGAGGAGGTGTATTAATGAAATTGGGACAGTTATACAAAAGCCAGCTCTTGACAATGTACGACTTGTGTTTTGGGTCATTATCTTGGTAAAACTTAAACGCGTTCCTAATGCCCAGATTATCATCCCTCTTGTGTAGGTTTGCTGTCAGGGTGTTGAGATGGTCTTCCTTTTTCATTGTTCCATCGACACGTACGGCCTCTCCAACACCTGCTGAAGATATACAGCCCCAGATCATAATACTACCTCCACTGTGTTTCACAGTAGGTTGTATGTTCCCATATTTTAGCTCCTCGTTTGGCTTGCGCCATACTGTTACCCTGCCATCTGAACCAAACACATTCAATTTCCTCTCATCAGCAAAAATAACATCATTCCACCAGCTTTAATCTTTGTCAGCGTGGTCTTTTGCGAGCTTAAGTCGTTTTTCTATTCGCCTCATTAATGAAAGGCTTCTTTCTAGATACCCTGCTATTATATCCCGCTCTTCTGATAACTCGTCGTATGGTTTCTGGATTGACGTTCTTTCCACATTCATTGAGTACCTCCGTTGTAAGTTTACAAGCACTAATTTTAGGATTTTTCTTTATTTTCCTGATTACTATAAGTTATTCTCTCTCGCTTAGTTTCTTTGGCTGTCCTTTTTGAGGTACCGAATCTATTCTGTATTCCTTCTTAAACGTTCTTATGATGTTTCCGACAATGGATCTCGGTAGATTCAAATGCCCCAAAATTTCTCGTTGAGATTTCTTCTTTGCATGATGAAAAATTACCAGCTGCCGTTGATCAAACGTTGTATTCCTGCCCTACGTCCCACTTGCCTGACTGCCGCAGCCAACAGAGCTGCCCAATACAACCTCTCAGCGCAGAGAGCGTGCAGGGAATGACACGAGGTACGAACGCAATGTGCATCATGCCTGTGCCAAGCGTCCACCACAACTGGCCGAATATTAAAGTGACGTAGTTATGCAGCACGAGAGAACAAAATATTGTGTTTCATTAACTTGCACTGCTCATTTCATTTAAAGCACACGAGAATGATTGCGCAATATGTTTTATGTTTATCTTCATTTCTAATATAACATAAGGCCATGAAAGTGCGATAATCATCGGTGGCCGAATATTAATGTGAGCCACTGTAGGTTGATTTTTCGACCCGTTAATGGACTATATTTAACTCTCGATTTATTTTCAAATTTTCGCCGTGGNTCCACTGTAGGTTGATTTTTCGACCCGTTAATGGACTATATTTAACTCTCGATTTATTTTCAAATTTTCGCCGTGGACGGGCATGCGCAGTTAACTCGCGCACAAGTATCTCCGCTCGCTACGCCATTTTGGATACTGTTCGTTGCGTTATTCCACTAGCAAACAAAGCCATCAGTGTGGCCAACCTTTGCAGCGAGAACGGTAAACATTGCGTACCTTTCAGTGTGGCCGCTGCTTCGCTCGATCTTGTGGCGACATGCGATAACTGGACCCTGTACGGTAATCGCAAGCGAAGTGGGCAATGGTCGGACGCTGGTGAAATCCGTAAGCACTTTCCAAATACAAGGATGACGTTACACAAGCTCTTGCCGTTATCGTAGTCGTCGGCACTCGGTGTTGTCCTTTACGCCTTCTGTCCTCTTGGCGGAAGAACATAGCCGCTGGCTCGTGCTGCGAGGAAAGCGACGAAATAACCGACAGTTATGTAAAAGGCTAATATCGTTGGCCAACAGCAAGAGTCCCCCCTGTTGTCGACGAACAACGCAAAACCCCGCGTGGCAAAAATGACGAAGTGAAAGTGGAGTGACTTGAGGTACGAAGTTTTCCCGCACCCTACACATTCTACTGGCTCTGCACCAAACTACCTCACAGCGGCGTAACAACTAGGAAGCGGGGGAGTGGAGGGTATACATTGCCCCTGCCTAAATTTAATAAAGGGCACCAGAATGACAGTAAATGCTCACCCAAACTGTTATTTTTCACCCAGGCACGTTTCTATATTGTATACAATCCGTAATAAATTGCTACGTCTATAATGTAGGTCTATTTCTGAAAATAATACAGAGTATATAGGCTTCCATCGTTTCTTTGTTACATACTTTTCTGTACCTATTATGCAGTATGCAATNGGACGATGCCGCTGGCTGGCGGGTTTTTTCGGGGATCTCCCGTTTTCCCCTCCCCTTGCATTCCAGCGCTGCTCCATACTCACCTTTGCTTAGCCCTCATCAGCTCTCAAGACCTCGTTATTAAGAGCCACCAAAATCTTTCCACTCCACCTTCCCCCCTTCCCTCTCGCCAATACCGCAAGTTGTGTATCGAAGCAACTCTTAAAGAACAGGGTGTTTAAAATCAGAGNCTTCCCTCTCGCCAATACCGCAAGTTGTGTATCGAAGCAACTCTTAAAGAACAGGGTGTTTAAAATCAGAGTAGTGCGAGAAAGTTCCTTCAGGGTCTTCCTTGCTTTACGGTGCCCACGTTTCTTCATGAACGAAATTGAATGCATCGTGAATCGTTTACCATAAATACACTTTCTTTGCTTCAACACATGATTTGTTACCGCAAAGAACATTTTGGTTAAATATGAACTACTTAAAAATAAGTTTACCACAACCCTAATTTTCTGAATCAAAAAATTTTCTAATGTGTTTTTTCTGGAAAATTTTCTAATTCGAAAATGACACTATTTCATTAAAATTATTTGGGATGATCAAGTGAATATAGGGATTCACTTTACCATAATATTTGGTTAACAAACGCTTCAACTAAAAAAGGGGAAAATTAAATGACAATACAAATTCAAGGGGAATTTCCTGTCTTCACAACAGGCGCGGGGCTGCTGGGGTTCACCTTGCAAAAGAGACTAGTGAGAAAATGATAAGGGGAATTCCGTGCCTCAGTGCCTCCATATAATAAGGGGTTCGCGTTGCTAAGCAATGAGAAATTGATATAGGGGTTTCCCCCGTGCACGGGATTTACCTTGCTATGTAAACAGGTATTCTCTGTAGTTGTGAGTTAGTTACAGCTCAAACGTTACTGTGAGTGAGCCTCAAGTATCCAAGTACACATCACGTTTAGCTGCATAAGTAAATGTAAAGTGTGATTGTAAGTAATGCTTAATGTAAAAAAAAAAAAACGTGTGAGGCGCCGTCATATTGAGCCTGTGAAGGAAACACAAAGAAGATGACAGAAAAATGTCAATATTGAGGACAAACTTACGCAAACAATGCAACAAGAATGAAGAGGCATTTGACAACATGTAAAAAATTCTCAGAGAGGATATAATCCTTGAACCGGAAACTAATACAAAAAAAATGTCGGAGTAACTATTTCTGGGAGAAGTAATTTACATCAGGAATCAAATGTAAGTATATATATTATTTNAAAAAAAATGTCGGAGTAACTATTTCTGGGAGAAGTAATTTACATCAGGAATCAAATGTAAGTATATATATTATTTAAAATTCAAATATAGGCTGTTCACAGTAGGAAGTAAAATAATTTTCTGAAACATTATTTTAATAAATTCTCAGAAGCCGAGTATTCAATTGTGCTCTTTTGGTCAGACGGTAAATTTTATTTCATGTTTTTTAATCGAATTTAGGTAAATAAAATTTTATTCCACGGTACCCTCAATTCTTAAGGAATTGTAGAATCAAGAATCTAAAATCTAAGAATTGAGCTATTAGAAACCAATTACTACAGAAACATAACATTAGCTGTTACCTTCGGTGTTGTTGACTATTGAATTTATTCGTGCTCTAAATGCATTAGTTCATACTATTTTGTGCCTCTAAATAGACTGCGTGGAAATTGTCAGGAAAATTCCCCTTGATGTTGTACACAATATATACAGTTCTCACAAAAAACATACAATATTAAATTACGTACATTATTGCAGTGTTTACCATATTTATTTGGCAATATTTTATTGCAATAATATCACCTGCCATTAAAATAATATAGTAATGAATTTATTAAATCAGCAAAAAAAAATGTGCCATCAGAATAAACTTGTGTGAAATAACAACAGTGAATTAAAAATGTTCGCAAGTTTAACATTTTATCAAATAATTAAGTATTGATAAATTTTCCTTTCGCAGTATTCTTTTTTCCAGTTTTATTTCATTTAGAAGCAGTACGATTTGAAATCACGCAGTCGTTTGCGCGTCAACAAGCCATTAAAGCATTTGAAGCAGCCATATTTGTTTGAGTTACCAGGACCGACTTAGGCAACTGAGCAAATAAAAATACTATTCCACAAATTCTCCCTTTAATTTTTATAAAGATGAGAAGGCGTTACTAAAAAAAAAAAAACTTTATGTGATTTTATAAATATGTAACAGCATCTTAAAATACGTTTCTTATAAACTTAACCAGTTTGGAGATGGAATGACGGTATTTATTATTGACCCACGTTAAAATTACGCAGTGAAATGGGAACCTAACAGAGCATTTTGTCGCCAGATTTCCAAAACAAGCGAAATTTGTAGGTTTGTTCGATTTGGCCTCTCTTTTTGGTCTTCGGGAGCCGTGACAGTTAAGGTCAACATGACCTGGGTCAAGAAGAGTTGTTAACACCTTCAAAGCGAAGTGTTTTTGCGTATAAAACGAGTATCGCACACGCCTCGTAGCTGACATTATATTCATTTTTGTGATAGTTTGTTTTCACAAATTAATTTTCCCCAAAATATTTTATTTTAAAATACATTATATCATCCATAACTTAAACTCAGTGCATTGCCTCTTCAAAGATAAGTTGAAAGGTTAATGATGCTCCAATTTTGTAAACAATAAAGATGGCGAACCAGTGAAGCCCGCCAAAATCTACCCAGCAGACGACTTGTCCTCTGTTATGGTGTGATCAGGCCTTAGCTGAACGGCCTGCCTGATCACACCTTCAAACATTAAACCAGGAAACAAGAGTGATTGCAGAGAGAAGACAACGGAAGATGGGTGTATCCGGCCATCGTTAAACGTCTCGTAGAATCAGCCTCCGGCAACATTAACAAGGTGATGACTTTCCAATTAGATTATAATAAAATGGCGTGAGGTAAATATGGTGAGTAATCATCTTGGTATTCAAATTAAAGCTCCCCCGATCAATAGCAACGTAAATAGTAAATGTATAATCCTAACGTTAATAAACCTCATCTTATGCTGTTGTGCTCTACCTAATCATGATTCATTATTGAGCTACGCCCCCCAGCAACTTTCACGTACGAATGGCTTAAAAGCTCATTCGTAACACCTCGCAACTCCTGATTAAGAGGAGCAAACTGGGCATAATCTAAGTGACCCAGGGGCATCTTGACCTGACGAATGGAACGACCGCCACCATACTGCTTCCGATGAATGGAACACGAAAGAGACGAAAGGTCAAAAAGAGCGGGCCGAATGGAACAAAGCTTGTACTACTGCTAGTGGAGCTAGGAGCGTTGCGAATGTGGGCACGGCATTCACTTGATCCTACTCAAATGAGTATGCAACCAGTTTAGAGAATGTACAATGTACAATGTTTAGAGAATATTCCGTTTCTCAGAATCTATTTTATCATCACTACGAGAGAGTCCATCAGATCCAAGTAAACCAGAATGTTGTGGTACGAGCAGCAGCGGTTCTATGGGCATGGACACCAACAAATTGCAATGTACTGTGTTGTGTAATGTCATTTCAGTTCCTTAAATTTTTTTCAATCCAAGCGTGTAGTGTAGTAGACTGCAAGGAATTATAAAGGTATTAGTCTAAAAAACATTTCTGACTGTGTATTAAGCGACTTTCCCAGCATATTGCCTTTCAGGAATCGTAACATTATTATTCAAAGTCTACTGTTCACAATTTTATTTTTTATGTTTTGTGTGCTTAATTAAATCTCATAAACCATGATTGATTTATGAATAGCTAAGCTGAAAAATTTACATTACAGATAGAATATATAACTTTAAATTTGTTAATGAAATATGTGTAAACTGTACATTTGTTCCGCCAAATCCTTGATCAATTTTGAGTTAGGAAAAGTTTCTGGAAAATATCCAGGAAAATTTTCCCATCCAAAACTTTCCGGAAAACCCACATCTCTGGTGACAATGCACTAATAAATCACTTATGGTGGTTGATTAGTCCATTATATTTGGTTGGACCTTGATTTCTTCTGACGAATCATCCTACAGTTGCGTTGAATAATTTTGTGTACGCTGCACTGGTACGAATGTGTACTCATAAAGAGAGTCTGTAACGGTTAAAAAACAACTTTTAAGAGTTAGCTTTAGTAACTTTTAATTTATGCTGCTCATAATTAAATTTAAATTACTTATATGGCAAACTGAAGCAGTTCCCTATTTTCTATACTCCAGTCAGAACTTTGAAGTGTTCTGTATTTATTCTCTTTAATTGCACGTGCTTTATGAAGTTATTAAATTCTTATTTCAAGAGTTTTTCGAATACTCTAAGACCTACATTCACTGGTAAAGTCATTTCTCCCTTGAAAACATCTCCATAATACAGGAGATTCAAAAACACCTGAAGCTGACTGACAGAAACATAACGAAATTACAGCGTTATTTAAGTTTAATGGCAATGCTGTAAAATAATCATAATTTGACCGGAATTCAAGTGAAAATGTTACGCAACAATTCGCTGTTCCCCTGCGTTGCTTGTTTCAAAGGCCATAGCTTCACCATCCTTGCGTTTGTTTATTCTGTGTGTTTATGCGCGACGATGATACGGTCATTTTTTTTCGCTTATACTAGCGCTGTCTTGTCTACACTTGATCTGTGTTATGTGCAAAAAAAAAAAACAGCACAGTCGGAATTTGGTTTTCTGTTGCAAAAATGTAATAAATTTTTTTTCTACTTTTGCTGCTTCGTCGTTTTTATTTATTATATTTTATTTTCATTTTGTTGCGTGTTTTTCATGTCCAACTTCTTGTTCTTTTGATACGTCTGTAAGTACAGAATCTTGTGTTATGCGTCCGAATGAAGCCTATTGCAAAATGCCTAACATTATTACGTGTTTGTTCATTTAAATTGTCAATGTACATACACTGAAGAGCCAAAAAAACTGGTACACTTGCCTAATATCGTGTGTTAAATGAAACGTTTCCAAACCGGTGGTTAGGGCGTGGTGGTGGTGTAAGATGGCCAACTCGCTCCCCCGACCTCACACCTCTCGATTTTTTCTTATGGTGAACACTGAAAGATAAGGTGTACAACATGGTTCCTACGACGCCAGAAGACATGCAGGAACGCACTGTAGCAGCTTGCAGAGGCATTACGCCAGAAACACTTCAGGCCGCTAGTCGCTCGCTACATGTGCGTTTGCAGATGTGTATTGCTGTCGATGGTAAACACATCGAGCACATACTCTGAAAAAACCTAATGTGAAGCGTTTAAACCATAACTGTGCTCTTTTGTACTATTCATGCGGATGCGATTGCATTTCTCATTAGGTTGGTTTGTTATTTTTTTGTTGTGCATCCGTACGCACTCGTTACTCAGTATAGTTAATGATTAGGAAACAAATCATCTGAATTACGTTGGTATCTGAATAAAATGTAATGTATTGATATCTGGTGTTTCTGTGCTACATTCATATCACTGAATACGTCTTTGCACGTACTTTCAGATGCCGTTGAAATAAACGTAGGTTTCCCGGGACAAAATCATATGTGGTTTAATATGTCCATACATGTGTTACGAATAGTCATTTTGCGGCAAATTACTTGCCCTCGTACGTAATTTAATTTAGTGAAAACAGCATTTCGTGATTTGCAACCATGCCGGAAATTTCGGGTGTGTCCACGTTAGGCGGACCACGCAGTATGTACGTAAGCATGTATGTAAGCATACATGTACGCATGTATTATGTATGCATGTATGTTTGTATGCATGCTGGAAAAGTACCTACAATTAAATCTCGAATGAAACCGCACTTGTACACTAGGGTACCGCGACATGCTCCAATGCGTCATAAATTTCTACCCTTCGGGTAGTATTTATCAACTCAGTCTTGTTGCCACCTAAAAAAGTCCACCTGAGCCCGTCCCTCCACTGCGCATAAACTACTGAAAGAACTAATTACAACTCCGAGCAAACTTTATTTCAAAAATAATTATTAAAAGGCGCTCATTTAAAGTGTGTAGGATANCCCCCAGCAACTTTCGCGTACGAATGGCTTAAAAGCTCATTCGTAACACCTCGCAACTCCTGATTAAGAGGAGCAAACTGGGCATAATCTAAGTGACCCAGGGGCATCTTGACCTGACGAATGGAACGACCGCCACCATACTGCTTCCGATGAATGGAACACGAAAGAGACGAAAGGTCAAAAAGAGCGGGCCGAATGGAACAAAGCTTGTACTACTGCTAGTGGAGCTAGGAGCGTTGCGAATGTGGGCACGGNCAAAAAGAGCGGGCCGAATGGAACAAAGCTTGTACTACTGCTAGTGGAGCTAGGAGCGTTGCGAATGTGGGCACGGTATTCACTTGATCCTACTCAAATGAATACGCAACCAGTGATGCCGGGTTATATACAATGTTTAGAGAATATTCAGTTCCTCAGAATATATTTTCATCATCACTACGAGAGAGTCCATCAGATCCAAGTAAACCAGAATGTTGTGGTACGAGCAGCAGCGGTTCTATGGACATGGGCACAACCAACTGCGACAGCTAAGAGTGAAGACTGAATACATTTCTTGCACAATTGCAATGTACTGTTTTGTGTAATGTCATTTCAGTTGCTTAAAATTGTTTTATTCAATTGTATAGAGTAGGCTGCCAGGAATTATAAAGGTATTAGTCTAAACAACCATTTTTGACTGTGTATTAAGCGACTTTCCCAGCATATTGCCTTTCAGGAATCGTAACATTATTATTCAAAGTCTACTGTTCACAATTTTATTTTTTATGTTTTGTGTGCTTAATTAAATCTCATAAACCATGATTGATTTATGAATTGCTTAGCTGAAAAATTTACATTACAGATAGAATATATAACTTTAAATTTGTTAATGAAATATGTGTAAACTGTACATTTGTTCCGCCAAATCCTTGATCAATTTTGAGTTAGGAAAAGTTTCTGGAAAATATCCAGGAAAATTTTCCCATCCAAAAATTTTCGGAAAACCCACATCTCTGGTGACAATGCACTAATAAATCACTTATGGTGGTTGATTAGTCCATTGTATTGGTTATTTTAATATATTTGGTTGGACCTTGATTTCTTCTGACAAATCATCCTACAGTTGAGTTGAATAATTTTGTGCACACTGCATTGGTACGAATGTGTGCTCATAAAGCGAGTATGTAACGGTTAAAAAATTAACTTTTAAGAGTTAGCTTTAATAACAATTAATTTATGCTGCTCATAATTAAATTTAAATTACTTATATGGCAAACTGAAGCAGTTCCCTATTTTCTATACTCCAGTCAGAACTTTGAAGTGTTCTGTATTTATTCTCTTTAATTGCACGTGCTTTATGAAGTTATTAAATTCTTATTTCAAGAGTTTTTCGAATACTCTAAGACCTACATCCACGGATAAAAAGTCATTTCTCCCTTGAAAACATCTCCATAATACAGGAGATTAAAAAACAACTGAAGCTGACTGACAGAAATATAACGTAATTACAGCGTTATTTAAGTTTAACGGCAATGCTGTAAAATAATCATAATTTGACCGGAATTCAAGTGAAAATGTTACGCAACAATTCGCTGTTCCCCTTCGTTGCTTGTTTCAAAGGCCATAGCTGCACCATCCTTGCGTTTGTTTATTCTGTGTGTTTATTCTCTACGATGATACGGTCATTTTTTTCGCGTATACTAGCGCTGTCTTGTCTACACTTGATCTGTGTTATGTGCAAAAAAAAAAACAGCACAGTCGGAATTTGGTTTTCTGTTGCAAAAATGTTATAAATTTTTTTTCTACTTTTGCTGTTTCGTCGTTTTTATTTATTATATTTTATTTTCATTTTGTTGCGTGTTTTTCATGTCCAACTTCTTGTTCTTTTGATACGTCTGTAAGTACAGAATCTTGTGTTATGAGTCCGAATGAAGCCTATTGCAAAATGCCTAATATTATTATGTGTTTGTTCATTTAAATTGTAAATGTGCATACACTGAAGAGCCAAAAAAAAACTGGTACACTTGCCTAATATCGTGTGTTAAATGAAACGTTTCCAAACCGGTGGTTAGGGCGTGGTGGTGGTGTAAGATGGCCAACTCGCTCCCCCGACCTCACACCTCTCGATTTTTTTCTTATGGAGAACACTGAAAGATAAGGTGTACAACACGGTTCCTACGACGCCAGAAGACATGCAGGAACGCACTGTAGCAGCTTGCAGAGGCATTACGCCAGAAACACTTCAGGCCGCTAGTCGCTCGCTACATGTGCGTTTGCAGATGTGTATTGCTGTCGATGGTAAACACATCGAGCACATGCTGTGAAAAACCCTAATGTGAAGCGTTTCAACCATAACTGTGCTCTTTTGTACTATGCATGCGGATGCAATTGCATTTCGCCTTAGGTTGGTTTGTCCTATTTTTGTTGTGCATCTGTACGCACTCGTTACTCAGTACAGTTAATGATTAGGAAACAAATCTTCTGAATTACGTTGGTATCTGAATAAAATGTAATGTATTGATATCTGCTGTTTCTGTGCTACATTCATATCACTGAATACGTCTTTGCACGTACTTTCAGATGCCGTTGAAATAAACGTAGGTTTCCCGGGACAAAATCATATGTGGTTTAATATGTCCATACATGTGTTACGAATAGTCATTTTGCGGCAAATTACTTGCCCCCGTACGTAATTTAATTTAGTGAAAACAGCATTTCGTGATTTGCAACCATGCCGGAAATTTCGGGTGTGTCCACGTTAGGCGGACCACACAGTATGTACGTAAGCATGTATGTAAGCATACATGTACGCATGTATTATGTATGCATGTATGTTTGTATGCATGCTGGAAAAGTACCTACAATTAAATCTCGAATGAAACCGCACTTGTACACTAGGGTACCGCGACATGCTCCCATGCGTATTTATCAACTCAGTCTTGTTGCCACACAAAAAAGACCACCTGAGCCCGTCCCTCCACTGCGCATAAACTACTGAAACAACTAATTACAACTCCGAGCAAACTTTATTTCAAAAATAATTATTAAAAGGCGCTCATTTAAAGTGTGTAGGATATAGGCCTACATTAACGCTGATCATTCAAGTTCATATACACGTTTATTCTGTCTAGGAAACCAACATCGACAAACCCAGGGAACACAATACAACATAGCAGTTTTTGTCAACTTTGTGGGCAAATATCATTTTGTGCCACAACTAACAGTACAAATTTACGGCATAAAGAAATAGCTCTGGCAAACATTTGCTCACAAATTTGGCATAAAATGTTAAATAGGAATGCCCTTGTTTGGTTTTACTATACTGGCTTCACAAGACCCACGTACTTTAATTACTGAGATTAACGTTAAGTTATATCCCACACACTTTTATATTTATATAAATTTCGATAGTTCAGAACCATCAGTGAAAGAAATTCCAACTCACTTCCGTCACTGGGAAAACATTATACATATATGCATATGTGTATATATATGCATGCATTACACACTGTATATTGCATATAACATACACAAACATTATATAAGTATAGACGTATATAAAATATATACATTATACACATACACAATATGCACAAATTACACGCATACAATATACATACACTACACACAAAATATATACACACATTATACACATAAACAATAAACATANTGGCTTCACAAGACCCACGTACTTTAATTACTGAGATTAACGTTAAGTTATATCCCACACACTTTTATATTTATATTAATTTCGATAGTTCAGAACCATCAGTGAAAGAAATTCCAACTCACTTCCGTCACTGGGAAAACATTATACATATATGCATATGTGTATATATATGCATGCATTACACACTGTATATTGCATATAACATACACAAACATTATATAAGTATAGACTTATATAAAATATATACATTATACACATACACAATATGCATAAATTACACGCATACAATATACATACACTACACACAAAATATATACACACATTATACACATAAACAATAAACATACATGATACAAATTTACAATATATGCAGTTCCTGCATACGCACCCTCCCAATTTCGTACCCTGCGCTGTTTTGTAAAAAGGCCTAGAGCTGTTGGCGTGCACGTAATAATATACATTCACATACATAAGCTCATACGTACACACGCAAATTCATACATAAATTCATTTACACGCACAAATTCATACGTACGTTTACACACACACACACACACAAACTCATACATACGTTTACACATGCACTTTCTCGCTCTTTCAAAGATGAAGTTTAGCGTGAATTTAAAACGCGGCTGCAGAATGTTCACCAAGAAATATTCACAGCGGGGCGATAACTGTAATCCCAAAGCAGAGCTAGTGACACCCCTGTCACGTCAAATGAGATGCCTGCGGGTCGGGGCGAAGAGAGGGATGGAAGGGGGTAGTTCATAGATGCCCAGGAAATACAATCCCCTCAGCCTCAATCAATCTTCCGGGTAAACACGGCCTTTTACATACTGCCTCCCAATGCCCAGACAAAAAAAAAAAAAAGGAGAGCACAAGAAAATTTCGGAACATGAAACGTGTTTGCACTTTAATTATTAGGTGTTCGTAATTTAATTAGGCGAAGCTTCAACCGGGTGTATTGGGTTACAGGGAAAATACTGCTGCTAATTAGAGGCGAGATTTGTTAAAAAGTCAGCGTCATTAATTGACTGCTAATTAGTTGAGCAGCTCGCCCCCCCGAGATAAAGTAAATCGAGAGCGGGTAGAAGTTCTACATTTGTAAATTGTTCCACGGCGCGCTGCTGCGACGCAGTTATCTGAGAAGCAGCGGAAAATGACGAAGAGGGTCCGTAAGTAGTTCGGAATTTAAAAAAGGAAAGAATTAATTAAAGTCATTTTTCAGTATGAGCGGCTGGCTACGAATTCAATTACAAAATTAGTTTGCGTACTTCACTTAACTGCACTCAGATAATCCCAGAATGGCAAAATTGACAACCAGAAACGTGTGGCAAATTACTCATACCACTGTTTTTTTGAAAGAAAAAACTTCTTATGGGGAGAAATTAGGGGCGGGGGGTGTGCTTCGAATAACCAACTTACCTTTTTCTCTTATACTAATTGCAATCTTTTTGCATGCGAAACAACAGTTAACAATAAAAAAAAACAAATCAAATTATATATACATATATATAATGCAGTACGGGTCCTGTTAAGGTAAAGAAATTTTGCAGCAGTTTTAGATCCTCGTTCAATCACACATTATACTTTTTTATGTACGATGCCAAAAAGGATGTCATGCTCGTAGATACTTAAACCAGATTTTTCTCGGTTGACCGATTCAGGTCTATGCTCATCACTGGTGGCATTTGCGGAACAATAACACGAGTCACTCAGAATATGTTATTATGTCAGGGGCATGCTAAACATCGTTATAACGTCCGACCGACACAATCCCTTGCGGAAGTGAGTGAGTGAGTGAGCAAAGAGATTTGGGCGGCTCTTAACATCGAGTTCTTGAGAGCCGATGAAGGTGAAGTGAGGTGAGGTGAGTATGGAGCAGCGCCGGAATGAAAAGGGCGGGGTAAACGGGAGATCCCCGGAAAATCCCTGCCGACCAGCGGCATCGTCCGGCACGATTCCCACATGCGAAAATTCTGAAGTGACCACGCCGGGAATTGAACCAGGTTCGTCTAGGTGAGGTGAGAGGCGAGTAGTTTAACCCCTACACCACCGCGACCCCCTTACGGAAATTAATTACAAAATTCTGCTAGTGCTCTTATCAATCGCTTCTCTAAAATGTTCTCGCACACCTGAAAGCGTTTGGGAATAAATTAATGCTAAACATTTCAGTTGAAATCCACAAAAAAAAAAAAAAACTTTTTTTGAGACCGGTTTAGAAAACTAATGAAAGACATTCGTAAATAACCAATTTTAATTACCGTGTAAAAGCAAGCATGTTATTAACGTTGTTCACGGTAAAGTTATCAGTTTTGAAAACCTGTTCAAGATCTCCTTTTTGTATCCTTTCGCCGTATGTAAATTTTACGTAGCAAAATGCCTAATGACTTTATTCATCAGACAGTCAAGTGAAAACATGAAAAAATGAGGAACATAAATGTGTTTTTATACCAATTCGTATACAAATGTGTATAATGCAAAAAAATATTTTCCATAAATTTAAACATTATACTCCCAACACAACGTACAGTATTAGAATTATTTTACTTAATTCGCTGCCACCTTAACTGGGATCCTTCATGCCAGTGTATACCTACGGTAGAATTTATGCAGTTAACGGCAATGATTTTTTTTTCAAATGCTGATTTCAAAAGTGCTTACTTTCGTGAACAGCTTATAGCGGATTGTGTGGGAGACCTGCGCCGACAAATGTATTTATAAAAAGCAGAATTTTCTAACACTGCATGTTGCTGAAATATCTAATAATATTCCAGTTTAAAGCAAACGAGAATATCTTCACCCTCGTGAGAAAACATCGTAACACAATTTTGTTTGTTTTGTTTTTACACGAGTCTAAAAAAAAAAAATACCAACTTATAAACTACGAAGAACTAGTATCTACAGATGTTTTAAAAATAATGCACAAACAAAAAACTGAAAGCTCGCAATATGAAATTTTTAAACAGCGAAAAACTCTAACATCCACTACTTATTGTTAATGCAAATTTACCTTCAAATCCTGTTTAAATAGCATACTTGTCTAAATTATTGCGAGCAATTTTGTTTTAAAAAGCATAAAATTGTTGTCGAAAAAGAAATTGATTTTTTTTCTCTCTCCTGTATAATATCAGTTTTTGGAGTTATGTTTTTTTTTTCATGAGGATAACGATATGCTATAATCTATTCGCAGAATTTTCACACTTTTTAAATCAAACCATTGAAAAATCACCCTATGCAAGACCTGTTTACTTGTTTCGTAAACACGCTATATATCACAAGCGTTTTATACTTCTGTTAGCATAAAAGTATTTTATTTTCTAGTTAAGTTGGAATTTTACCTATAATTCATCTATAAATTATAATATTTCATTTATAATCAATACGAGTAAAAGCAGAGAGAATATTTGTATGTTGGTAACGCCTAGTAAGAAATAGTTCTCACGTAAAAATAATATTAAACTGAGTGCGCACGAATGCGGTGCATCGTTCCTTTGGTGTAATCTTCTAGACTTGGTTAAGCATTGTTCGCACGAGGCGGAGGAATAGCCCGAAAGAAGAACTTTAGTAGGGCTTCTAAAAATCTGGAAGTAACCAACCATTTATAAACCAACGTGTCCCGTAATTTCTCGACACCAATACAACCCCTCGTTGTGGGAGATATCCCACTCGCGACGACGTAATGCCTATCAAACGAGGGACCTCGGTGGTGTGGTAGTTGCACTGTTCTCGCCTCCCACCTAAGCTAAACAGGGTTCGATTCCCGGCGGGGTCGCTC
>NQII01006943.1:0-10673 GCA_002778355.1 Clitarchus hookeri | reverse complement strand
CTTCTTTGATTGGCTAAAAAATGTTCTGGCCCGTGTTAACCGTTTGCGCACGAATCACGAAGGTTCAGTGTCCGAGTTACTTAGTCCTGAGTGGCTTGGTCAAAGACGGACACGGCACCAGCAGCCAATGGAGGTATAACAACAGCTCAGGTGTGTCTATAGTATTGAAGTCTACTGTGTGCTCCGATTTTTACGCGAAAAGTCATTGGCCCTGCTTATATCAAAATACGATTCCTAAAGGAGGAGTTACTCTGCTGTTCGTACTCACTAATCGTACGGAGCGGTCCAACAAAACGGGTTCGGAATATTTTCAGGGGAATGGAATAATGTAAGCAGAACATGCGCGACGCGTTAACGCGTCCGGGAGACTGCGTTTACTCATATTTACTTCTTTTTTTTTTTTTTTTTTTTTTACGAAGCATTTCTGCTCTACGGACGTGAAGGGAATCTGCCTCGAACATAAAACTTAACTCCGTTTCAGGTCTCCATGAATTATCTAAATTAGTTTTAGATACTTGCACAGCAAATTGAATACTGAATCTATACAGGATAGACTGCATTGTCGGACGAAAATGAACTGTTCCAAAGATTCTAAAATGATGGGTACACGCTGTATTTAATACACTCCGATATTGGCATTACTCTCAGTTAACAGTGACCCAATGACGTAACATGTTTAGAGAAAATATATAAACATTATAATAATTGATTTCAATTGGTTTCTTAAGAGTTCTTGGTCTTAGAAATTAACGTAAGTACACATTTAACAACGCCACACGTATGTCCGACATCTTGGCCACTCATTGTTAGGCAGATACGTTCCCCTTAAGGCGCCCGTCTACCTGGCGCTTGAACTGCGTTGCAAAGTGTTCCAAATACACGTTTTTTCAACGAAACTATTAAGCGTGCGTCCAACGTGCTGATCTACGAAAAGAACACACACTTCAGACGAGAGCTGTTAAGTACTTTCAAAATATCACGTACGTTAGAAACATCAATTCAGAGTACTCCAAAACCGCTAAAAACGGCCTTTCCAAGGCGCTGTAGCTCAAAATGCACGCATCAGATACATACAAAACTACTATAGGGGCCTGCACTGAACCTTCCTAAAGACTTCCCACTAATAAAATAATATGGTCACCGCTGAAAGTCCCATAGGTACACGCAGCACGACGAGAACACTGCACGCCAGTTCAGAGTCTTGCGCTTAGCGGCGATGGCGTACTTGATGCGCGTGGCAGTGTCGCCCTTATCGCTCCCGCGCTTCTCGGCCTAAACGTGGGAAAAAGTTCCACGAGACTTGCGGAAAAATTTCCTTTTAATGTTATGGCCGAGGGGAATGTCCCAGTTTGTTGTTTTGTATTCTTGGCAAAAATCCTGGTCAATGCGAACACATTAAAATCATTATTTTTAACAAGTAAAACTTTATATGGCCCATATCCCATGCAATATTGCTTTTAAAAACAGAAATTTTACTATTATTTTAAAGCACAGAAAAATCTTAAGGACTAAACAAATTTTAAAAATGATGAAAACCAATACATTTTGACATTGAAAAGACAACGCTGACAGATTCGATATCGAAAATTACTAAGAAAATTCGTAGATCAAAATGACGTTTAATTTTTCCAAGAATCTCTACTCCCAAGAAAGTAAAACAAAATTTTCTACGGTAAATCATAAGCGAGTAGCTAATTGCGATGAATTTTAACATACACAGTTTCGATCTTGCTGACTTTATTTACACATGAGAGAAAAAAACCAACCGTGACAAATTACTAAAAACCTACCATCAAACCTTTTTGGGAAAATTATTTACTTATTGTCTATAAACTAACTAACATTTTATACAGCAATCAACTAATGGAATTGAAACGCAAACGTCTCGGTTCAATAAACGGTCAGTGAACTGCCCACTCTCAGAAAATAACCTACCTCAACAGCGCTACAAAGTAAAACCACTTCACAGAAAGGGTAAAAAATACCGCACTTCCCGCACTTGAAATCAGTTTTCCCGATTACGCATTATAACCGAGTTCACAATTGGGAAATCCTATCCAATATTTATATCCGCTTGGCCACACATGCAGCGAACAAACGTATACCGCGCTTTCTACCCCAATAATTACGAACGACGATGGTGGCAAAAAAAAAAACTCAACGAAGCGGGAAGAGAAAACAAAAATTTTCGACCGTGAGTGTGTGTGTGTATACGCCACACGCGACAGATTCAATATGTGCCCTGCGTCAACAACGTAAACTGTAGCCGCGAACGTTTTCCTTTCGACCCTCCTTGCACCACGGGCGTATAAAAACATTGTTGATTTAAAAGCTGCGTTGGTTCACGATACACTTACTTCCAGCATACACACACACACACACGCGCGCGCGCAGAAGACGACCTAAAGCTTGACGGACAACACAAATACATAGAGAATGGGGGGTTAGAGAGAGAGAGAGAGAGAGAGAGAGAGAGAGAGAGAGAGAGAAAGAAACGGTAAAGGGCAGTTTTACCAGGCCATCAAAACTAGATTTAATCTCTCAATCCCCATGTCTCTTGGCAAAACTTCCGCCAGAGCGGGCACATACAGCAATTTATCGCGCTGTGTAAATTTACCAACTCCCCTTTACGGGCCATGCCATACACGACAACCGCCACACGCGTTGCGAAGCCGGAATGCTTATCGTAAGCAGGTCTTCCGACGACCGAAATCACCGCGGCGGCACGGGTTCCCGCTTCGAAGCGACAGGCGGCTACTCAAAGTCTCATCACACTCCCACACTCCGTATCGCTCGTATCGACGCTCGCGTCTGTTCCGACCGGCTGAGAGAAAGGGAATGTTGCTCGTAAACATGACGCGAATGGCAAATTATGAGAGAGAGAGACGGTCCGTTCGTTCCCCACACAACAGCGTTTGTTGGCGACGACTCGGCAAATACGCCTTGTTTGTTCCGTTTCTACNCGGTCCGTTCGTTCCCCACACAACAGCGTTTGTTGGCGACGACTCGGCAAATACGCCTTGTTTGTTCCGTTTCTACACATGTTGCAAACAGAGGAAATCTTTACAACCAAATTACAACAGTCGAAATTGAAGAAAAAAATTGCCATACGCCAAAAAATAAAATTTAATGATGCCACTGGTCACAAATCCTCTGCAACAACTCTGACGTTTTACTATTTTTGTAGAAATTCACGTNAAAATTTAATGATGCCACTGGTCACAAATCCTCTGCAACAACTCTGACGTTTTACTATTTTTGTAGAAATTCACGTGTGCATACATCATTCTCAAAGGTAACCGGAAATTACACATTAGTCGTAAAACTGTCCGAATTTTTAAACGATAAATATTTTGGTCAAATCCGCATTTCAATCACTACGTATTGGGGGGGAAAAGGTACTTGTGTCAATTGCACATCAGGGAATGTTTTGAGCAACAGTACTTTCGCATTTTCATAGTCCATGAACGTAGCNGTACTTGTGTCAATTGCACATCAGGGAATGTTTTGAGCAACAGTACTTTCGCATTTTCATAGTCCATGAACGTAGCAAAACATTTTTACTAAAATTTTAAATAATCAATTAGACACACGCCTAGGTGGCACGCTTATGAGGCGAGGCCCGTATGTGACGCGTCGTCCCTGAAGGTAGCATGGGATGAAGCACTATGATGGAACAACAATGGGATGCACTTGGTGACGGGGAAGGCAAATATATCAAGAAAACCCGCCGGAAACCAGTAACATCCGCCACGTTTCCTAAAGAGTATTTAGGCTCAGATGCGCATTGGATCGAACCTGATTAGCCGCTATGAGATATCAGGCGTGATGGCCGCAAGGCTACCAAATACCTGGCCTCGTATAGAGCGAGCAGAAATATCTGCCTCCGTTTTTTTGGCACATCGGCGAATGATTAATTTATAAAAAGTTGTCAGTCTAACACAAAACTGTACACACAAAGAC
The DNA here is from genome assembly GCA_002778355.1 of Clitarchus hookeri. Lineage (NCBI taxonomy): Eukaryota > Metazoa > Arthropoda > Insecta > Phasmatodea > Phasmatidae > Clitarchus > Clitarchus hookeri. The sequence continues at coordinate 6,710 of NQII01006943.1, read as the reverse complement.
AATAAATGGGCGTAACAGGATGGGAGGAAAGTATTTGGACGGCGCTTGACAAAGAGGTTTTCTGCGCAGATGAGGGTGAAGCGAGGGCGGNGGATGGGAGGAAAGTATTTGGACGGCGCTTGACAAAGAGGTTTTCTGCGCAGATGAGGGTGAAGCGAGCGCGGAATGCAAGGAGGGGAGAACCCGTAATCCGACGGCAACGTCCGCGCGTTTCCCACATGCGAAAATCCGAGTAACACAGCCGGGAATCGAACCCGGTTCGCCTTGGTGGGAGGCGAGTTGTGTGGCTACTGCACCAACAGGTCTCCGGCAAATTTGGCAACTAAACGACTGCCGTGTTTTCTCCGCACAGAATAAAAAACCCAGTTACACGACTGTGTTTCCTTAACAAGCAAAAGCTAGTAGCGTTAATTTTGTAGCTCTTCGAAAGGTTGACTGTAATGTTGCTAAGGGGAATCCATAGAAAACATATTACGACTCAAGTGTCACATCCGGCCATACGAAAGTATTGCGACGGCCATGGTAAACAGTACAAACAAGCTTCGCGTATTTCAAGCAGTGAATATTGTTGTAAGTTGCTATGCCATCAGTAAAGTAGTATTTTTTGTTTTAAACAACCCGCACTTTAGCAGGGATATTATTTTCATAAGTTGGCACACTGCTGTAAACTTTGTCTATAGTCCATCTCATATTAGAAGGCCACATTGTGACAGTCAGTGAGTGGCAACTTGACGTATATGAAAACAAACAAAGTGCCATTTACAAAATCCTGTATCAGCTGATGCATGAACGAACATAAATTAATATTACGTTGGCTATTCTGAGACCAGTGCCGACGCACATCAGACAAGCAGAAAATACGCGGATAAGAAAGAGCTCGCAGATTAATTAATACATTTTATTTTATGTGGTCATAAAACAGCAGTTTTTTGTTTTAGAAACTAAACTTCGTGATAAAATAGTAATGTATAGGTGTTCAAAATGAAATTCACAAGAAAACAACCGGTATAGAAAGGAAACGGAACCTCGAAACCTTTTTCACGTCCTATCCCGCCCTCTCCAACCCCGCTTTCCTTACGTGCTTGATATTAATTCCAAAAGCATACAGAAATATTAAATAATATTGTTGAATTATTTTGTCTAATAATTTGACGAAATATATTTGAAATACATTTCGTTCCTAGCCAGTAATAGAACAACAGTCTACTTTACAAAGACGCTATTTATTGTCGAAAAACCTGTTGTGCGCGCCATCTATTGGTTCTTTTGCGAAGTATACGCCATATTGTTCTCCGAAAACCCATTTCCTTGTTTCCGAAGAAGTGGGACACCGCACTCTCGCCGCACTAGCACGCCGTACCTGTAATGTGTGTTGCACTCATGTCTTCCCGCTGCCCCCCGCTACACGTTCCTACCCTTTCAGTTACATTACGTTTACGAACGACCCTATAAACGCCCTCCAAACTCCTTTTCGAAGACTCTCTCGCCGCCTGCCGCGCCACCCAAGTAGTTCACCAATTGCCACACGAAGCAGCACCCCCTGGACAACATCGTTGCCATGTGGCCGATCAGCTGATGGCGGAAGGATACTTAGTCAGATGTAAACAGTGGTGCTACTTTCGCCGAGCTGTCAAAAAGTGGCCTTCTTATACGAGATATACTATACCTTTAATTGCTATATGCAGTGTATTATGGGTACTTAACTTACGGGTGTGCATATGTATGTCAGGAGTAATTTGTCTATGGATGAATAAAGTATGTTGTCAAGACGGCGATGCTCGCGGATATGTTTCGCAAATATATTATGGTGTTACAAAGATTGAAGGCATTATATTTCCACTACGCCTCATAACTCTAACAAACAATTATAGGGTTTTTATACAGCAATCTATTTCGAAAAGATAACCTCACTGTCGCTATAGTTTAAAACACTGTTTTAAAGGAGAATTAATATCTTAAACAGAGGGTGACCTACAGCGATTTTTGCAGACTGACACTTTTCAAAGACCACATTTGTGTTTCAATAACCAAATTCACGAATGGGCAACAAAATATCGACTTTCATGTCTGCCCTGAAAATAAAGTATTTATATTGAAATATTCCATACATTTTTTAAAATCGTAATAGACACAACTGCTTACAAATGAGACACATTGCAATTTGAAAGGCCCCTTAACTCAGATAGCATACAACTGGTCTTTCTCCTTCCCTCTCCTTTGTTTTATTCACCCTTTTGCCTCAAGTCAGCAGCCGCCGCCATATATCCATATCTCGCTTGCATTTGTGACACTATTAAACTAACCTATAAATGGTGGAATCACTAAAGACCAATGTCCTATTACTCCAGAGTTTTTCGAAGTCGCCGTATTAGGTTATCAGTGAAAAAAAAAAGAAGTTACATAGTATTATTTAATTACCCTAATTTCTCCTTTGCTACATCTTCATAATGTCAGCAGTCAAAGCATATGGGTACGAGACGAAACGCTTGCCTTCATTCCATTGGGAGGTATCAATTCTGGATTCTGATTAGAAGGCAAATGAGTAATTGTTAGATAGAAATATTTTATAATCCGAGGATATACGCACAACATGGGCATACAGTCAAGCACGGAAGAAAAATATCTGGTAGGAATTGCTTGAATATAACTTTTGAGCACGAAACTGACAATGAGCAAGTTGTCGCCACTGGTTAGACTCACACATTTCAGCAAAAGGAGTCATAGCAGAACTGCTCCACTCGATGCCAGATTTCCATTTCTGTTTTTATTTGGGCTGTTTCAGACAGTTGTTTAAAAGTGACTTTCCAGTTTACCACTTTGTTTTTTACCTGGGAGCTTTTATAATTGTTGTATTCTGGGTTCTTGCAGACATTTTACATGTACGCCTAATCTCAAGTACTTTTCAAGGATTTTCAAAGTATTGAAATGTACAAGTTTCATGCATGGTGAGTACATAGGGCAGGAATTGTGCTGTATTCACACCCTGAGAAATAACCCCGGGGAAGTCCCGCCATTTAAGGACGCATGGGGGATGAACTGAAGCTAGAGAAAAACAGGAAAAGTCCCAAAAATTAGTCTCGTGTGTTAAATAACGGAGAATGCGAGTATTTGTTTACCCCTAACGCAACCACCTTAGGTGCCCTTAGTCTGCACCAATAAAATTTAACTATATTAACTACTAACCACCACCCTGTATAACTCAGGTAGTCTAGTAGCGACAAGTTCAAGAACAAGAACATTAGATATCTAGCAGAATATCTAGTAAAGACCTGCGCCTTTGTTTCATTTTGAAGATGTAACTTCTTTGTTGTGAAGAGATCTGCAAGGGAAAGATATTTGTTTGTGGATACAAATTTTATACGTGTGTGTATTAATTTAAAACTGGACCTGAAAATTGAATGAACTATTGCAGTGTGTGTGTAAGAGTATTTGCCTGATGCTGGTGCCTTTCTCCTTGCAAACTGACAACCAACTGGTGCGTACAATGCCTTAGAGGAAACTTACATGGGNAATACCTTAGAGGAAACTTAAATGGAAAGAAAACTTACCAAATTCCAAATTTGTAGTTTTTAAACACCTTAACATATAAGAAATGAGACACTTAAAAGCAAAAAACCCTTGATNACACTTACAAGCAATAAACCCTTGATAATTTTAACAGGAAAACACTCAAAAATAACACTACGCACATGAGAATTCATACACTTTGTATGAATGCCACCAATAAAATATGCTAACTACAGATGACACTACATTTACATAACACACATTAACTGGAAAACTCAGGTTTATTAGATGACGTAGTTGCAAATGAAAAATATTGAAATTACTGCAGAAATAAAAATAAAAATCAATTTGAAATTAGAAAAATTTTGTACTGTAACTAAATCAGGCAATTTAAAATTATAAAATCAATTTGACTATCACCCCTCTTTTGTGAGCAATATTAAATTTCACATTATGTGACCAATTAACTGATACTGGAGTTTCTGTCTTCAATAAAACAAAATGATCAGTGTCTCAAATTAAGATGATGGAAATTAATACACCTCGGCTCGCGTGCATAATACAATTAAAATCTCAGACCTCTGGAAAGTCCTACGTAGATCAAACTGTAAAGTTTCCAAATAAAATATTGACAATAAATGCTATAAATAATTAAACTCTTGATGAGAGATAGACAAATACACTGATGTATGAGTACAAGATGGTAGTATAAGTATTTAGGAATACTCATCATTCCAAAGTGCAATCGGCAGCGTCGGTTAAATAAAAATACACTCAAAATCTAAAACCTGGAACTTCAGGACTCTTGCTTGTCCACACACATTTATATAACTTTGAGGCGCCTCTCAACACCTCTCCTAAGCTTACGCTTGACAGTCTTGGCAAAATTTACTGAAAAATCACCGTAAAAAAATTACGGTGGAATGCCTTCCATCATGTCTGAGTTGAGAGTCCCCAGGGTTCACACACGAAGACAATGACCCAGAAAAGTATATAAGATAAAGTCACATCCTGTTATCGCAAACTTAGATAAAAATTAGTAAGAGTTCATTTCTCTTAGGTACAAAAATAAACTTACATACATATATTTTAAACAGACTGCTGCAAAGAGAAAATAAAATTACCTTTAACTTCTATCACAGAATATAAACTGCACTCTGTAGTAAAATTATACTACTTAAGAAAATACAATTATAAAGAAATTTGAGAGGGGTTGTTCTAAATATACAGTTCTAATCAAACTAAATGAAACGTAACTAAACAAAACAAATGTGGTCTAATTAAAATACAATGACTCAGTTCTGATGTAAACAAATAAACACTTGGGAGGATACTGTCTCACCACACTTCACACATTTAAGATCCAGATTTTAAAACTTTTTCAATCACAAAAATTAAATTAAAAAGAAAAACTTAAGAAAAATACAAAAAACTTGGAAATCATTTGAAATGTGATATTAACAATCCATTAATTGATACAATCAATTTTACAGGATTGCCGTAGGATTTACAGTTTAACCATAACCGCTCGGGGGCTCAGTCTAATATGACCATTTTGGTTCCAGACATTTCAGTGGTGAAATGGCCATTCAAAGCATCTAGTCAACATCTGTTTACAGAGACATGTCGTAAATATCACGAGAGGACATCTTCATTAATCGGAAATGTTCAATAATATGCTCTACACCAGTGGTATTCAGACTTTTTTTAAGGGGCCATATTAAGAAAAACTAAGACCGCCGTGGGCAGCACTTACGACACTTGACAATATATATATATATATATATATATATATATATATGATTGTACAATTCTTTTCTTAAACGTTTTTCATGTGTAGAGGTTTGCATTTAAGAAGAAAAAAAAATAGTCCCGAGTAAATTTCTAGGCCTAATTAAAAGTGTAGGTAATGGTTATGAGGAAATAGAAACCAATCAAAAACATGCAAGGTTAAAAAAATATTTATTTTGCATGTCTTTTTTTTTTTTTTATATCGGACATGCAGCAGCAACGACGTTGTCTCCACCACCTTCGCCGTCGCCATTCCCAATGGCTGCTGTTCTGCTTATTGCTTATCGGCGAACACAGCTCCTCTTCGACAACGATGACAATGGAGTTGGTGGTTGCACCATGCCGTAACTAGTTGCTGACCAAGGGCTGCTCGAACCTACCATCAGCATTATGAGTATGCAGTTAAATTATATCGGCAGCACTTCATCGTCCTCACTGGCCCACTCGTATTCCATGGCGATTGATGAGCAGCAGTAGTCGTCACAGATTCAAAATTAGTGGAGACCGCCAGATAACCCTCGTATATGCAGGATGTCATAGGATCATCNTGGAGACCGCCAGCTAACCCTCGTATATGCAGGATGTCATAGGATCATCGCAACAAACTTTTAGGGGTGATAGGTCATTAATGAGTAACAACTTTTGTCAGAGAATGGATGTCTGGAGACGCCCTGTTTAGACGGCAGGCATCTTTGTACAACACATTATAACCCCTGGCAGGTTGGCAGTTAGCAGTATACACAACACACACCAACTGACTCCCTCCCAGGACACAGTGGTATTCAATGTAGTACTGTAGGGGTGGTGGTAATAATAAGTAGGTAGACGCTTGTAGGTTGTNGGACACAGTGGTATTCAATGTAGTACTGTAGGGGTGGTGGTAATAATAAGTAGGTAGACGCTTGTAGGTTGTAGTACTTTATTGACGTGTTGCACATTTCCATACATTAACATTAAGCAGGTGCTCAAAATGGCAGCCCTTGGCTTGATTGCAGACATGTCTGTGACGTGTTGGCGAACACGACAGTTAAAATGTGGCAGGGCACCATCATGTTGAAGCCGCATGTTGACTCGTAAGTTCAGCTGCACTTCTTCTAGCAACACGGGTAGCTCATTTGCCAGAAAGTTGTGATAAGCCTGGCCGTCTAAACAAGCTGGAAGGATAAAGGGCCCAATAACTCGTTCATGGACGATGCCAGCCCACTCGTTCACTGCAAACTGTTGTTGGTGATGTGTAGCCATCACTGCATGTGGATTGTCTCCTGCCCACACATGGTTGTTGCAGGTATTGAAATAGCCATCTATTGTAAAACACTCTTAGTCTGTAAACAACACCTACGATGAAAACTCTGGCTCGGCAATGCACTGCTGCATAAACCACTGTGTGAACCGTGTATGGGGCTTAAGGTCTG
>NQII01006942.1:0-105778 GCA_002778355.1 Clitarchus hookeri | reverse complement strand
CTCCCCCCTCTTGTGGATGGAGGGGCGTCAATTCTTCATTCCGGGTGCGCGGGCAGAATAGCCCTCCGCGGGCAATGAACGGCTCGTTTTTGCGCTCTGTATAAAACTTGCAGCCCGCTCGCGTCCACCAACGCGCCAGGATACAGCGACGGGTTGCGTTTCGGACAAAGGATGGAGGAAGGGTGAAGGGCGGGGTATGTGTTCGACGGGGCAGGTTCGACACGGTCCAGCGAACAGTATATCGCAATACCCGATACACGTCCTGCATGGGGGTGGTACTGGGTGTGGCGTGGTGAGGAGGGAGGTCGAAAACCGCATTCCACGAGCGAAAATGTTGAGTCAATTGTAGCGTGCAAGGGAAGTTGCTATCTGACTACACCGCAGCTGTATGTGTTAATTAACGGACGTTGTACTGAAGCTGTCATTTATAGGATTTTACACGATTTGATTTTTAGAAGGTGAACGTTTGAGTTTGGAAGCATATGTAAAAAACCTGCTGTCTCTTTCCCCCCTACCCCCCCTTTACCAGGGCATCATGGTTCAACCCCTTCGTCCTATTGTTCAGTTCACTCGCGATTTGTAAGGGGAACATAATGATTTTTACTCCACAACGCTTGGAGTTTTATTCAACAAGTCCAATACAAGCTACCGTAATTTTTTTCACGAGCCACAACAGAATATAATATCAAATACATATGTTGTCTCTATTTGTAATAATAGAAACGTTTTAAATTGATTTAAACATATTTTTACTTGGAAAAACTTATGCAATTTATTTATTACTCCTCTACATCTTTCTCGAATTAGAGATCTAAGCTATTTTCAGCTAACGTCTAAACGAAATAGTTATTCATTTCTACACTTACACTCATACGTTACCTGGGAAATCTAACAAAATAACTTCCATAGTACGCTTAGCACTATAGTGGAAACGTTGTTCATCCCACACACATTATAGTTAGCACCTAAGTCATTAACAGAGATCCCAGGATTTCACAGCCACTTTCTGAACATCCTTAACTTTAGTGATTGAGCCGTGTTGAAGTCTAGGCGCACGTTGCAGTCGCCGTCGACAGGGTAGGAGAATATGTCACACCAACACAATAGGAAACTGATACTGATACATTAAAACCCCGTAGCCACGTAGCTTAAGGTAACTATGTTATAAAATATTTTCTAGGAAATATTTGTGTGCGGAAAACAAAAGTTCTGAAAATACGACGTTTTGCCTGACAAAGAAAAAAACAATTATCTAAGTACTTTTTTTTCATGATATGTTAATGTAAAGGAAAAATAAATTGTGAAAACGGTAAATAACAGCATTTTTAGAGATTGTCTGCACAGTTGACTTGGGCGGTATGAGAAAGGTGCAACTACACCGACGTAGTTTAATATGTATCTAATCGCGTGTAGTAAAGTCCCACTGTTTTAGGTCTAATTAGCACAGTACGGAGCCACGATGGGAAACACTACACACCTTGAGCGTAGAGGCGATGAGGCGCAAGGCTCACGTTTTATGTCGCCCGCATCGCTCCACCGCTTCTTAAATGCGCACAACTGTTCAAGGACATACGACCCTTAAGGCTGATCTGTGAATATTTTTTTTTGTTTATCACAAATATAAAATTAGTCGATGGGTTTGCTGTCTCAACGGGCTTGCTTACATACACTATTCGTCAGTTCCTATAAATTATTAAAGGACACCGAAAGTGAAACAGCCTTTTATGTTTTGACAATAAATTTGGTCAAAGGGAAGGTAAAGCTGGAGGAATAACATACAAGAAAATATATATCCTTATACGAACATTAGTTATAGACAATAGCATCGCTTGCTCAGACTGCTAATATATATTTGATTTGGGTTTCGGAAACCAGAAATTTCGTCATTGAATTAAGTGAAATGTTATAAGCAAACACAGCTTTGGCCCTCAACTTCGCTCGCGTGAAAAGTGAAATCATAAAAAAAAAATGTTTGTACAAATTAAAATTAAGCAAAGATTTTTTTTTTGCCGCGGCTTCCCCTTCTTAGATGTTGGTGGCTGATTTAAATTAATAAAATTATTTATCTCGCTGCACCATCAGCTCGTTATTGAAATTTTTCATTGAATTTTTGTATAACATATTGATATCAAACTATAATATTCTCATTCCTACACCCAGAAAAAATTTTAATAAGTCAATTAATTTTGTGTTTGTTAGAATCAGCCATGCATTCAGAAGCATAAAACATGAAATTTTTAACGATGATACTATGATTATCATTTCAATATGCGTTCTGTATGATATTAACTTTGATGATAATGATCTGAGCACTGAGAACGTCCGCTCATTGCTCATCGCTGACGTCAGCGGTCATCGCTCGATAGCGGTACCCAGACCTCAAGAAACTATATTTTTATTGTAATATACGCTAATTATACTGTTTTTTTTTCTTCTAATTTTTGCTTTGCACTGTGGTATTCTCGGTGGCGTTGTGTTGGCAGGTAATCCGCGACTATTTACTGTATGGCAGTTTTGAGAAGTGTTTGGAAAGTGTAATTGCTTTTATGAAAGTGGGTTTAACATCTGTTGGAGCAGAGTTCGTGTTCCACAGTTACACGCACAAAACCTNTCTTCTAATTTTTGCTTTGCACTGTGGTATTCTCGGTGGCGTTGTGTTGGCAGGTAATCCGCGACTATTTACTGTATGGCAGTTTTGAGAAGTTTTTGGAAAGTGTAATTGCTTTTATGAAAGTGGGTTTAACATCTGTTGGAGCAGAGTTCGTGTTCCACAGTTACACGCACAAAACCTGTGCTGTAATTCAATAGCATTACTTTCCGTTGACTATTTACTGAGAAATAATAAAGTGGAAAGCCCGATTTTACGCGTTAACGTGTGATGTATTGGTTAAATTTTAGCTGCTTTCAGTTAATTTAGGTTATTTTTGTGCTACGTCATTAGGTTTTTTGTTACACACGATTCATTTACGAGTGGGCTGCAAGTTCCTCGGGTATTATAGCAGGAGAATGATATTTTCCAAGCATGAGTGCAATTTTTTCCCTTACAGATTCGGCACCTCAGTGTTGATAATTTTTTCCTTCTGCAATTTTTATTATCACCAGCCGTCCTTAGTGCAAGAGATTATTGCACACTACCAAGGTAGGGCATACCACTGCTTCAGAACCTCACTTGCAAAACCTTATTTTCTTTTAAGTAAACTTAATTCAATGATTATCAAATCGTTTAGTATTTAATGAAAGATAATAACTTGACGACATACTGTAGGTCTACCCTGTTCAACATATACTATAATATCAGCTATAGGGAAATGCCGAACAAAAATATGTTGTCACTATTGCTTTTCAGCTCTTCGTTGGTGTAGTCTGACGATATATTGTCACAATAATGTAACAATGTTATGTAATGCATCTGTGATGTGCCTATAAAAATTCATGGAATATAGAAAAAATTTCAAAGAAAATAAATGTTTAATTTATACCGCTTTGTCCGCTGATGATTCATCGTGCTGATATTCACCCACGAAAACAAAATCATCGGCAGAAGAATAAACTAAGACACTTGATGAAAACTCCAATATAATAAGGCTGTAGGATGAACCTTTTTAGTGAAATATATGAAAATTGTTGTGTGTGTGGAAGGGGGGTGGGGGCTAAGCTACGTGGATACTGAAAATGAAAAAGTAAACCGAGTATTTCTAAGGAAAATTTATAACAATAACTAAGAAAATAGCCCATTTTACAAAAAACGAAAGAAAACATTTAAAATTAATTTTAGGTCCTAGATAAATACTTGTAGGAAATGCCAATAATTTATTTCAAATGCTATGGGAATGAGTGAACTTCGAAAACATATACACCCTTTCCCGCCTGCCTCCTGCTAATAAGAAGTTGTAAATAAAAGAAGTGAAGAAATGGGTTAAAGAATCGGGCAATAATCAAATTTCGTTTTAAGATTCTCTCGATATTGAAGTTGATGTGATTGTTTAATAAAGAGGTATGTACCATGTTGTGGAAATCTAGAATCTAAAAAATTATTTTGAAAATAAAAAAAATTTAAAATATGTATATTACAAAAAGTATCGTTGTAATGTATACAGCATTTGGTACATTTACTGCACTTAAATTTCTCTGACGTTATAATGAACTTCTTGCCATTTTATTTCTGAATTTCAAGTGAAGTAAATTAATTTCATACATAGCTGTGGAAAACATTTTCCCTTTCTTTTTGTAAATTTTCTGACATTTATACAGCTCACTACAAAATTTATGATCTGNGCTGTGGAAAACATTTTCCCTTTCTTTTTGTAAATTTTCTGACATTTATACAGCTCACTACAAAATTTATGATCTGTTGAATCCAAACGTGGAATACTTGGCACAGTCTGTTTAAAAAACCCTTAAGAAAAATGAGAACTAGAAGAAAAAAATGTAAGTTCCTGATGACATAACATTCATATAAGCTTAGTCGATAATTGATCATTTCTTTAAGGAATTANGAAAAAAATGTAAGTTCCTGATGACATAACATTCATATAAGCTTAGTCGATAATTGATCATTTCTTTAAGGAATTACGTTTATTTATGTGTTTTGTGAATGGCGGTTATAGCAGCCATAATATGATTGTCCGTAGTGTTCAACGATTTCACACTTAAAAAAACCCCTTCCCTTTACAAAGAAATTCCTACTTTTTTAATGGTTTTTAATTCCATTTGCATTAACTTGTTTTACATATGTAGTTGTAACATCGTTTTGACACGTGATATCATATAATTACGTCCGTACGTTAAACTCTTATTATATATTATTTTCAAAGCCAATATTTGTTATATTTATATTGAAATTCATGCAAACTTCATATTTATCGAACTATATAAGTGTAACACAAAATTTATTTTCATTATAAGCCTATATTACGTTAAACTTTTACCTTTAATATAATGTTAATGGGCAGAGGCGTTTGTTAATTCAAATAAGTCACTCAGAAATATGAACCGACCTGCAATAACTAGCCAAAATTTAATTNGGCAGAGGCGTTTGTTAATTCAAATAAGTCACTCAGAAATATGAACCGACCTGCAATAACTAGCCAAAATTTAATTTAACGATGAAATGAAACTCTGCGGACCAAGGCAAACATGGCTATTTATTTTTACGCGTGATTATTTCATGTAACGCNGGCAGAGGCGTTTGTTAATTCAAATAAGTCACTCAGAAATATGAACCGACCTGCAATAACTAGCCAAAATTTAATTGAACGATGAAATGAAACTCTGCGGACCAAGGCAAACATGGCTATTTATTTTTACGCGTGATTCTTTCATGTAACGCNGAACGATGAAATGAAACTCTGCGGACCAAGGCAAACATGGCTATTTATTTTTACGCGTGATTCTTTCATGTAACGCTTGACTTGTGCGTTTCCACACGCGACGAATCTCTAGGGAAACTAATTGATAATTTACGCCAGAATGCTTACTGTATGAAGTTAAATCAACCTTGGGTAATCCCTCTTCCCAGCGGATGTCACGATAATATGACACGATAAATTAAAACAAACTGGGGGAAAAAAATTAAAAATTTACAGTGCTTATGATTACTTTAGTGACCATCCAATCTGTTTGACACACGTAGAAGCAACTGGCAACGAGCATTTTAAACATAATTATCCAAAACTGAATAAAAACACGTTTCACTGTAGCTCATGCGTCTCATCTCTCACTCAGACCGAAAAACGTGAAATCTCGTGAAATTCTGAAACATACGTAACATATCCATGAGTGGGCTTTATTATAATAAACATAAAAAATTAACGCACTAGTCATTCGCAAATAGAGGTATTGATATGAGCCCAGTTTTTTCACAAATGTGTGTACTTAATACATGGAATTNCACTAGTCATTCGCAAATAGAGGTATTGATATGAGCCCAGTTTTTTCACAAATGTGTGTACTTAATACATGGAATTATTTGAGGTAAAGCTGCAGAATACTACCAAAGAAGACAAATGTATTTGTTTAGACACGTAACAAATTATACAGATTTAAATACGCTAAGAAGAAATTTATATTGTTGTCAATTTCACTTTTTTCGTCCANCACTAGTCATTCGCAAATAGAGGTATTGATATGAGCCCAGTTTTTTCACAAATGTGTGTACTTAATACATGGAATTCTTTGAGGTAAAGCTGCAGAATACTACCAAAGAAGACAAATGTATTTGTTTAGGCACGTAACAAATTATACAGATTTAAATACGCTAAGAAGAAATTTATATTGTTGTCAATTTCACTTTTTTCGTCCAAAATGAGAACATGATTTTCTACTCTGGAAGGTTTATGAACCACCAAAAATAATAATAATGTTTGCTTAAATGTTAGATTTAAGTTTAAATGAAGATAAAAATTACAGCATTCATTAAAAAATATAAAAATACTGTTAAAATATATATTTGCCTGCATTAAATACAAATTATATATAATTTACGGCAATTGCATTTTCAAGACAGGAAGGTTGTGTTGTTTTAATTTGTAATGGAATTAACCTTGCTGGGTATTCACTATGTAAACAATTTAAGGCAAACTGAAGTGTTTTGAAAGTTTTATCATGTATGGACGTATTTGAACTTCAGTAGTTCTCATATTGTGAGTGGAAAACGCTTTCTTAAGACACGCATCTTATAACGTAACATACCTACAAATTTTTGGTATACAAGGATGCATTTTACACACAAATATTAACATAAAAAACCATACTTTACTAAGTACAAAATGCGTGTGAGAATGCTTCTTTGTTATTATATACTTTGACTGTTTTTTAACAATACCGACCAACTCCAACAAGTTTTTCGTTACGAAAATATAAGACAAAATCTTGTGCACCACNCATCTTATAACGTAACATACCTACAAATTTTTGGTATACAAGGATGCATTTTACACACAAATATTAACATAAAAAACCATACTTTACTAAGTACAAAATGCGTGTGAGAATGCTTCTTTGTTATTATATACTTTGGCTGTTTTTTAACAATACCGACCAACTCCAACAAGTTTTTCGTTACGAAAATATAAGACAAAATCTTGTGCACCACNACTGTTTTTTAACAATACCGACCAACTCCAACAAGTTTTTCGTTACGAAAATATAAGACAAAATCTTGTGCACCACTTTCCCTTTCAATTGTTACTGAGGAAGCTATGCGCCCCAAAAATTGAGTTTTGAAATGCTTGTACGCTGAATTAAAATATCATAAATACTTGCGATTAAGCAAATTATTGGGGAACAGTGATTTGTATAACGGATATCTTACACCTCCGGAAAACCGGTTTGTAATATCATCCCCTTTAAGTAAATTGGAATTGCCCCCCAATGTCTGCACACGGCTTTGAAACACTGATCCGTAAACGAATTGTTGAAACAAATTATGAATCAGCGAGTCTTAATAAACAGAAAAGGTTGGACCCACATAAAGACAATGAGTTTAAAAGTTGTTCTTGATGCTATATTAATTATGAAATAAAGCAATATAATTTCAACCCCAAAAAATGTTTACTAATATATTTCTGTAGACGAATTTAATTTTATTATTAGGTAAACCTTATTTAATGCTCCCAAAACAATGAAAACTTACCTAATTACACGGAGATTCAATAACTTTTTATGCACCCTTAATTTAAATTAAGCTCAAGGTAGCACTAAAGTTGACGTTTAAATTATTCTCAACTCCCCAAATGAATATTCAATTCAAAGTAAAATACGAAAGAACTACTTTGCTACTTCAGTTGCTGCTAGGCCACACTTACGGGTATGCCGACGATGACACTTTCTCCTATACCGAAGGGGACTATTAGTTTAGTGTTTGAAGTGTATGTGTGTATTATAATCTATTTTTGGATAAAAGTGACTCCAAATATTTATTTTGCAATATTATTTCCTTTCATGCATGCCAGAGGAAGTTTCAGAAGGAACTTGTAACAAACATGATTAAATAATCCTATATCTATCGCACGTAATATAAATGTATTATATATTATAAATTGTAAGATGTACCGGAATGTTAAACACATGGTAATTTTCTGCTTAGTTTAGGATGTGACGTTAGCTGTGTTACAAAAGTAGCTGTGTCAGTCCGGTCCCTCGGTTCGGTAGCAAACCTGCATGCAGAATTCACCTTCGCAAATGAAACAGCACACCGCCTCCACGTCATGTGTGCATTATGTTGACCCTGGGGCCACGCAACACAACAGAACAACGGAAACGCCAGAGTTTCAAACAACGCTCTGCCAGAAAAAGCGTTTCGAAAATTAGCATAACACCGGCTCACGTGTGTCACAGCGCGCACTTGTCAAATAGAGTTGATCATAGCATTGCCGATAAATACTATTATTATTATACATTTAGNTGTGTCACAGCGCGCACTTGTCAAATAGAGTTGATCATAGCATTGCCGATAAATACTATTATTATTATACATTTAGGGCGTTTCGTAAATACGGTGAGTTATTTCGTTATTAGTTAAATTATGTTTAAGGGGAGTAAATCGGCATTAAGTAGGACCTACATATATTAATCGATCATTCTACACCGAGCAAAAATTATCACCTCTACAAATTATGTAAGTACATTACGGGCGTATATTTACATNTGTGTCACAGCGCGCACTTGTCAAATAGAGTTGATCATAGCATTGCCGATAAATACTATTATTATTATACATTTAGAGCGTTTCATAAATACGGTGAGTTATTTCGTTATTAGTTAAATTATGTTTAAAGGGAGTAAATTGGCATTAAGTAGGACCTACATATACTCNGTTAAATTATGTTTAAAGGGAGTAAATTGGCATTAAGTAGGACCTACATATACTCATCGATCATTCTACACCGAGCAAAAATTATCACCTCTACAAATTATGTAAGTACATTACGGGCGTATATTTACATTTCTAATTACAAAATAAATATGTTTTATTCCATAGTGCGGTGAAGAGAAATATGTTTGAAGACATTATATATGCTTATCAAACACAAAATGCCATGATTATTTATTTTCAAAACCACGCTCAAGGCAGAAATAAAGAACTGGAGTTTACAGTAATTACTATTTCCCATTAAAATTAAAAATAGTTGCGATCTACTGAGGATATTGTAATTATGTTTGGTGAGATCATCTCAACGGTCTTATTTTTTTGTGCGATTACGAAAAACAATGCCCCATCCTTTGTTCATAACGATGAACCTTTGTTCATAATGAAAGGAATATTTACAATGTGACAAACTGGCACGATGAGAATGCTCTAAGCAACTATATGAATTTTGGAACAATAACAATAATAGTTATAGCATTTTTAGTTTTCTAAATTTTTTTAAAAAATGGAGGGACTTGAACTAACCTACAAATGGACTCCTGCAAAATATCGCAAGGCATGTCACCAACTCTCCTTGAAAACAGATGCAATCCGGTCACATCTGCGCCTGTCTTCTGATTAAATATGGAGATAGGACTAAAAACTGTGATATGAGTAATCAAAACTGTCCTGAATGCAAACATGTCTTGCTTACATCCAGAAAAATTAAACCGAAGTCGCACCACGGTGGTGTTCGGCGGTGCATATTATTTTATTTATTGTAATCCTGACATAAAAATTGTGAGTATCAGAATAGGATAATTAAATATATGAGAATAACAGAAGCGTCACTTATGGTTCAGTAATCAACAACGTAATTCATGTGGGACCATTTAACACAAGGCTTGTAAAGTAAGTCGTGACATCGTTACCAAAATTTGGGCATTCTGCAAATTCATGGAGATTAGTTATAATGTTCGGAGAGAATCTTCAATATTGGGCCAGTACTATTCAATTGTTGCTTTAAAGGACATCATTTACGAACAATTTCTGGAGGAAAAGTAACATCGCGCTTTACCTGTAGGTCGCAGTTTTAGCAAGAAACATCTGCATGATGGCGACATGAGCAAGTCCGTTTTGAAGAACATGGAAGCATGCAGACGTGAAGGAACGTACTTATTCATCACTAGCGACTACGAAAAAAAAAGCCAAGTGTTGAAGTTGACACTATACCAGTGAGCAAAATGTATAAATTCGATGTATATTGGGTGAAATCACGAGCTCGTAGCAGTGAATAACTAAGCAAACTTTCGCTACTGAGATATACCAACATTAGAAAATGACCAACGCCACTACGTGATGCTTGAAGATTCACCCTGAAAAGGGTAATAAGGGTGCCCTGATGTGCAGAGAGTAATTTTCCGACGTTATGAGGCGTTATAAATCAAGAAGCGTATAGCCAGAGCTTCGCAGCAAATATGAGAGTTACGAAATTGTCTTTTTATACAGATCACGAAAACATGCGAATCATGGGAAACTACAATTCAGAGTTATTTGTCTTGATACATTGTGATAGTCACGTATGTAGCGATTACCGGTAATCATTACATGTTCAAAACCAATATACCCAGAAAAAGTAACAGGTGAAATAGTGTTTACATCTGCAGTGCATACGCGATGGTTATTTGTAAAAAACAAAGACAAAAAAAAAACATTTAAAAAAACCCTTCTGAATTTGGCATTGGTAACAAATATCCATTCGGTGAAATGAAATTAACACATTTTGCTGCTGCTTCATAAATAACCCTAAGCTTTGTTATTCCGCTCAGTTCCAAGTGCAATATAATATGGTAAGTGAAATGAGTTTTCGAGATTTGAATGTTTATCACGAAAGTGATTTTTGTCTCCATGAGCGAATAACATCTCGTGAAATTATGTTACGGCTTATTCAACTTGGAATGAGCTTCCAAATGTGGTACTTCGAAATTGTTTTTGCTATCGGAAAAGTTTCATACTCAAACTTAAATCCCCAAAACAAGGAGCTCGTAATTTGTAGGAGAGGAATAAGAGTATCGTGTAATATTTGTGTTTGTTGCTTCGAGAAAGAATTGGCGTTTGCGAGTACAATAACCAGCTTAAAAGTTTTTATTTCACGATAAGTATACACGTTATTTATACATCCGAAGATAATTTTGGTAAATGGGTTTTATAGAAGGGCTCGATTGCCTTTGTAAAGAGTTTTATGGTTGGGAATTTAGTGTTAATACTTTTTGTGTAAGCTAATTGCGATGTTACATAAGATTTTGAAAATTGAAATTTATCTTAGACATAGTTACACTTTTAATTGTGTTGTATCTTTTGTGAAAGGAAAACACTTTGTCATTTTGCAGAATATAATTCCTGTAACTATTCCACCACGCACCCAAAACATTTTTACTCAATCTTTGTACATACCATGCCAAGGGGTTATTCATGAAGTTATGTATGATAGTAACATATTTAGAAGCTGAGAGGATTAAAGTGTATCGAGTTACACCTTTTTAAACTAAATGTTTTCAGTTTAAATAAATGTAAAGGACCGACCTTTAGCGTTCCACACTCGACAGTTCTGATGCCGCAACATTCAGATATTTTTACAGGTTCCAATAAAGGACCGGTTTTTTATCTCTCGTTAAAGTTCATTATTCCCTCTCCCAGCGCATTATACTCAAACATCATCAGGCATAATTTTATTCCCTACTCTTCCGTCTCCTCGCTGTCACCCAACGTTGCAGCCTAACATCTCCCATACTGATAGTATAACACCGCTCGGATCCCTGTCACTCTCCTCAGAACTATGGATTGGCCGAGTTTTACTACGGAAAACAGAGTTTTCAGCTTCCTGTTTTTTTTTTTGCACTGAAATCTCGCCAACGAGTCCATAAAAGTGACTTCGTTCTCTCTGTTTAGATTTTTTTTCTCGTTCCCATGTTTTCGGGTTTCCGCAGAACTGGCAAACACAATATAACCACAGGAAATTTCTGTCGCTAAGGTATCAAGATCTGAAATACTACAAATTAAGCATACGATAGGTTTTATTCAGTTTCTACGTATTTCCCATTTTGTTACATTGTGGCTAGAAATTAAATCTTGCGAGAATTCAAACTGCATTTTGCTTGTCCTAACCGTAGCAAAAACACGAGACTGTTCGATTTACCGGTCAAAAAAAATCAAACTTTTGAGCAACGAAACAAATTCCTTTTCGTTATTGCTGAAATTTGATTTTCACTGGTTCTATTTCGGAAATACTGTAATTTATGAGCTGGTTAAATACATTGCAATGCAACTAAATGCATTATTNTTCACTGGTTCTATTTCGGAAATACTGTAATTTATGAGCTGGTTAAATACATTGCAATGCAACTAAATGCATTATTTAACTACAATTATGACACAAAATTTTTTGTAGCACTTGCAGGCTGTCAACACAGTTTGGAAAATTTTTATATTTATACGTGGACATTTCGGAACAATTTTCAGTGAGTTTACATGGAGAAAAAAATGTATTGTAGTTTTCTTAGTGCAATCCTTAACAAACTGCTGCTGTATCTGTGATGATTTAGTGCTAGAAAAATATAAAATATTACTAAAAATATACACTGTTTCTGAGATGATTGTAGCCAATTTTGTTTTTGGTTTAGTCTCTTAATAAACTGTTCCGATCTATTTTAATATCAAGCGGAAAAAATGTACTATTATCTCACACGTGTTTACCGTCCGAAATTCTCCGACAAGTTTCAGTTTGTTAACTGTTCGGAGCATGTACCAGTTTATATATACTGGACCATATTTAAATTATGATATAACAATTATTTTACCGTTTTACGCTCCATTAATGAAAACTCTTTGTTTGTTGTTTTTGTTCACACTTCTTATGAAAGAAAAATTAAT
Organism: Clitarchus hookeri; assembly: GCA_002778355.1. NCBI lineage: Eukaryota > Metazoa > Arthropoda > Insecta > Phasmatodea > Phasmatidae > Clitarchus > Clitarchus hookeri. Next base: position 93,000 of record NQII01006942.1, on the reverse strand, counting down.
ATATCTTGTCACTATTAAAGAACGTATTAATATACGATGTGATAAAGTCAAGGACAAACATCAATACATTTTAAATGACAATCTGGTCGTGTTAAATATAGTGTTCATGATAAACGCTATGTTTGTTTATGTACATGTATGAGAGATAAGTGGTTGTCAGTTTCTTTTTCTCTGTCTTGCTCTTCACGAGTTTCTTTTCTTAGAACGTTTAGTGAAAAAGATTTCTCATAGAGGTTTCATAGAGTTTCGGTGTTCAGAATATGTTATTAACTTGTATAGAATTGGCAACCATTTAAATTATATTCATGCTTTCAGCAATAATTTGCATACTTTCACATATTATTTAAAATTGTAATGTAAAACATTAAAATAAATATTTATTATGAGGTTTTTGAGGAAGTAAACCTCCCAGATATTCTAGAAATATAATCTATGATTTTATTACCAAGGATAGTTGTCGTTTATATCGTTGGATAAGAGAACGCGGTATTGCTCACTGTCGGACTTTACTGGAAATTAAATTTTACTTTACTCAATTTATTCGTTATACTCTCTTAAACATCCTACGTTCATGCATTTATCACCGGATTTTAGTAAGTAACAAGACGATTTATATTGGTGTTTAGGTATTCCCCATACTAATATTTAGTTTTATGGGACACGCTGCGTTTTTTTTCTCAGCGACATAGCTACTGCGATTGTATACATAATTTCTTGTTAGGCTGAGGATTATGAATCCTGACTCACTCGAACTCTATGAAAATGCTAAGTGAAGAGCGATGCAACGGCCAGTTGAGGGCGCAGTCATGCGTTTGCTCTGAACGGAGGTGGAGAGGTTTCATGTGAACAGCCGTGGGATTCGGCAGACCAGCACTTCATTCGCGTGAGATGGGAGGGGCATCTGGCTAAGGTTTATTCGGGTCAGGTTAGAAATTTCAATGCTAACATTTTGGCAACTAAAAGGGTTCGTCGCAAGGTAGCAGTGATATCACTTGAGTTACGGATTATTCCGTTTTGCGTGTAAGCAAATGAGGTAATTGCAATTTTCATAAAATAAATGTAGTTACTTAGACTTTCAATTTGTAATTTGTTAGAAGCTGCGTGATTAACAAAATTTGTACTTTACACTTACGTGAAAAACTTAACGAAATAGGTCTATGTTCTTACATATTCAAAGGTGAAACTGGACTTACCGAAACGTTTGCCTACACCATTAATTTATTTAAATGTGACAACACAATCGAAAAATCAGGTTTGACAACAGCCATATGTAATTTGTTCTTAAATTCTTAACATGTTTCTTCCCCCACTAAACTAAGCTTGTTTATGAACAATAAATTACAAACGCATTGGTGTATATACTGTTCATTCTTGTAAAAATCTCTGGAGAACGTGAAAAATATTTTTGCTGGAACAAGTACAAATCACAGTTCTGGCTGTAAACAAACTTTTACACAAAATGAAATATAACTTCTCAGTTTACAGCCAGCATAAAAGTATTATTTTAACAGCAGCGTACCTTGTGGCGGAAATTTGCTCTATGCCAAACTCTCCTATACGTAATCTCGTTTTGTTCCCAACCTGAGTGGAATAATCTGAAACGGTGTTACGTTGCCCCACGCTGACCATGGGCACTGATCATGGGTTTTCGAAGACGTTGCCCGTTTATGGCGACCGAGGAGGCGTTAGACTCCGCGACATGGGTGCTTGGTGGTTTTGATCAAGGTCGGAACTGAGCGCGCGGCGTTTCCTTCCACCTAGCGGTAGCTGAGGCGACTGAGAAGGGGTTGGCTTGTGACGTCAGCACCGTTTTTGAATTGAATTGGACGAAGATCGGCTTCCGTTTCGAGGATGTTCTTCACAGCTTTGGGGTGTACGGTGGTTTTGAGATCTTCGCTATAGTTACAATGGCAAACTAAGCGACGGCGTACACTCGTGGGGAGGTCACACCTAGGGGTTTTGGTCTCGTTCGAGACATGTAGATTTGGGAATATAGTAGATTGTAAATTGGGGAAGATTGTGCCAGTTAAGTAACTGCACATATTTCTGTAACTATATAGTTTTGTAACGGCGCATTTATATTGTAACCCCCAAATTTAAAAAGGTTTTTAAAGTAATTTAATGAAATATATTCTTTAAATATTTTAGTGTAATTTTTGCATAAATTTGGTTGTTAATTATNTAATGAAATATATTCTTTAAATATTTTAGTGTAATTTTTGCATAAATTTGGTTGTTAATTATCTTGAAAAACTTTGTATTTTTTGTGGGCATAGGAAAATAAAATAAGTGCCCAGTAATTAATAATAAAAAAGGAAATAATATTTTTTTTATTTTTACAGTTACCCTCTTAAACTGAATATCATAAGACTGTTATGATTTACTTTTTTTACTTTCTTATTCGCCTNTATTTTTACAGTTACCCTCTTAAACTGAATATCATAAGACTGTTATGATTTACTTTTTTTACTTTCTTATTCGCCTCAAAATTATGTTCATCATGAATGACATGGTTGTGGAGTTGGGAGCGAATTTTATACATGTGGCAGAGTGGTCTGATGGTCACTAAGAACACTCTGTGGTAAAACCTTAGCTTGGACCCTTGAGTAGCGCGGCGTGTAAGTACATTGTGTAGACTGAAGAGGAGAAGGGGGCGTGTCCGTTGCCACACTGCAGCTACACTCTATAGACTCGTCTGGCAAACAAACAGGCGCATTCTCCAGACATTTATCTCTCTCTTTCTCTCTCTCTTTCTCTCTCTCTCTCCCTCCCTCCCTCACGGAAAGAAAAGTTGGTGAGCTGAAACTTATTTCATGACACTGTAGGGGTCGCGCAGAGAACCTCCAGCGAGTTAAAAGTTTCGTCTCCCAAAACTACCGTACTTTTTTTCCACCCAAAAATAAACACCAGCATCCACCGAAGGATACAAACTACCAAGTCCATCCATATTGGCTGGTATAATATATTCGCGGTGTTTTCACACTTGTTGAGTTAAACCTTTGAAAAATCTCCCTATGCATGTTTCCAAATAAGCTATGTATCGCAATCGTGTTATACTTATGTTAACTTGAAAGTGTCTTTTTTTTGTTCAATTGAATTTCTACTTACATTTTATCTATAAATTACAAAATTATAACTTATAATTACTATAAGTAAAAACATCTATGAAATGGGATAAAAAAATAATTTTATATTTTTGTTTAAAGGTACACAGATGTCATAGATGTCCGTAAAATCAGGCCCGCTGCGAGCAATGTTCTATAAGTTTCCATAACTATCATCTGGAAGACAGCTCTGCCTGTGTGTGAAGGCAACGCCTAGTAGGAAATAGTCTTCATGCTAAATATTAATAAACTGAGTGCGCACTAATGCAGTGCGTCGTCCCTTTGGTGTAATTTTCTANAATAGTCTTCATGCTAAATATTAATAAACTGAGTGCGCACTAATGCAGTGCGTCGTCCCTTTGGTGTAATTTTCTAAATCTAGATAAGCTTTGTTCGCATGAGACGGAGGAGTAGCCTGAAAGTAGATCTTTATCAGGGCTTCAGGAAAGTTGGAAGAAATCGTGAATGGATTATATACATAAAAATAAGCATCTGCTCAAAACTCGTGAATTTGAAGCATCTGCTCGGCTTTGTATAAATAAAAATACATCTCNCATAAAAATAAGCATCTGCTCAAAACTCGTGAATTTGAAGCATCTGCTCGGCTTTGTATAAATAAAAATACATCTCCTAAACATCTTCGTGAGCAACTCCTTGATGGCCTTGATCCCTGAGTCGGTGCTCAATACTTGGTATAAATGAAACTAAGCTACTGCTGAAATTTCCGTGGGGTTCTTCATTTGGAGCCTCAGCTACTCAAGTGCTGTTGGTGAACGTAATGGCCGAGGACTTCGTGTTGGTGGTTCCGGAATGGAGAAGTAAAACACACAATACGCAGGAAATCGTAAGAATTGCACAGGTTTAAAAGGAGAATGTAGTTCCTCGTGAAAATGTGAGCAGTTGCTTGCAAGAGTGAGCAGTGGTTTCGGTTTATTTGTACCAAGTATTGAATAGCACTGGTTGCCAAACACTGCAATTTTTTGGTACTGAATTAAGAAAATCGGTTCCTCTTATTAAATTCTTTTAAATAATTGTTACCCTGAGAGTGAGAATCGTTAATCCAGCCTAAGTATTAGAATATAGGACCGTAATTGCTCATGTTAAGCCGTTGTTCGTTTTTAGAAATGACGCCGATATCTAGTTAAGATATTAGGTTGCCGATGTAGCTATTTATTACAATTTCCTCTACGCATATATTCAAGTAACTTTGATAAAATGGCAGACAGTAGGATCACTTGTGTTAGAAAATTGTGCAACAAAAAGGAATTGCCCGAAAGGTTTTAGTCAGTCGATTCGTTTTTGAGAGATGATGTAAGATTATAACAATAATTTTGTGGTAAAACAGCACTGTCCAAAATGACGGACGATTGCAGCTATTGCTCAATACATTTAGTATACAAATTTAGTAATAAAGATGAGAATGTTTGAATAAATCTGTTAAGGGTTATCAGGTAATGCATTTAAAGCTACAATACGTACACTGCCGCTTTGAAAATATGAAATTATTCTATACAAATTTTATGCAAACGTTAACATTACTGCTGTGACCAGCAAGTCATATCGGAGGGGGGTGGCGGAGGAGGGCGAAGCTGTAGTCCTTTCCTCGGACATAAAAACACTTGACCAACCCTGAAACCAGCTTCACCAGTAACCTGAAGGTTAACAATTTTTTTTAAATCTTGGAATGCTGTTAAAATTGCGGAATAAAAATACACACCGGAAAATTTACTTCCAACAAATGTAATGCCAAACTGACCAACAGAGTACTATCTNTTGCGGAATAAAAATACACACCGGAAAATTTACTTCCAACAAATGTAATGCCAAACTGACCAACAGAGTACTATCTCAAACATTTCAATATAATCAAATAACAAGACACTTTTTAAACAGCGTAACCCTATTCATCTATTACAATTGGAAATCCAAAAATATATCTAAAAAAGACATGGCCGCTTGACGTAGTAGAGTTTTNCCCTATTCATCTATTACAATTGGAAATCCAAAAATATATCTAAAAAAGACATGGCCGCTTGACGTAGTAGAGTTTTCAGCGTTTCATATGCACACAACCGGTTTAACAAAATTTAACAAAATAACAAAATGCGGCAAAATGTTTAAAATAAAAAAAAATAAAAATTGCTGTCCCCAAAATACGCAATACTTCCAAAAATCGCGTTAATAATCAAACGTTGCCAAAATATACAACACTGACTCCTACAATAAAAATAGAAAGCTGAAAGTACCTTCACACTAAAATTGAAACATTTAAAACTTCTCAATATCAGCAAATTAAACTTCAGATCTGTTGGAATATCTCCACTTCAATCAGTAAAATTTTACTGACCATTTTAGTTGCTGGTATTTACTAATTAAACAGTGATTTCTGCCGATTGCTAGTGAATTGCACTAGCTTGCAAGTAAAATTTCATTTTCGTTTGCCAGTATATAACAGCTCATTAACATAAAAAATTCAGTAAAATAATTCTGTTGATTGAAATCACTGATTCACGTTTAAACTAACGTAAGAAGCAATCTCTGACCACAGCAGGAGGCGAACAGCCCAGTCGACTCCCTACTGACCGTCAACTCGGTAACGGTCCTCGTATACCGCCTCGAGTGCTGACACGAGTCGTCTGCCGGCCTTCGTGTCTCGCCTCTGGGACACCCTGTGCTCTCCGAGTCAAGTAGCACAACCCTAGTCTGAGGGCGAACGCCTTGCGCCCGAAGCCAAGTCATCCCACCATGCAGTGCTTGTCGGAAACTCCAGCGCAGACCCGGCGAGCGCGCCGAACTGCGTGCGTGGTCTCGCAGCTACTGTAGGAGTGACGAGGCACTAGGCGCACGTGTTAGTGTCACCCTTATCGCCCCCGCGCTTAACCTGCCTCCAACGCTCTTACAACCTCCAAGCAGCCGGCGCCCTTGACGAAAATTTCCCGAACTTTCCTGAGTTTCAGCAGGGATAAGCTCAACTTCATANTAATCTTTCAGCAGGGATACGCTCAAACTTCATAATCGTTATCAATCAAGTAGTTTACCGAGGAATATCATTTTAGTAAGTTCAAAATTTACTTGATGGATNTGAGTTTCAGCAGGGATAAGCTCAACTTCATAATCGTTATCAATCAAGTAGTTTACCGAGGAATATCATTTTAGTAAGTTCAAAATTTACTTGATGGATATCGAATACATTTCTCAATAATCTAAAACGACGCTAATATTGCATCTGTTTGAAAACATGACTGTGTCTGTCCGCAACTGACAGGCGAAACCTCACGTCAAGGCGCACCCATAGACTAAATATGACGTAGATCGCTTATTCGTCTTCTGTGCATATACCCAACATTTACCTGCCTCAATGGAACACAATAGTCAATGTCACATGGTCAACAGTGATTAACGTGTTTGTTTATATATTTATTTCCAAATTATAGTCACTATTGCATTAATGAAATAATTTTATTAATTTGCATTTAATCAAACTGTATTACAAACAGGTTAGAGGAAGTACACAAAGATCTCAAAGCACTTGCTTACTGAACAGTGTTCCAACCTCAAATCCAATCCACGCCGTTTCTACTAGTCGCATTGGCAGAACAGCAGTTCAATGTTGGGACATGGAGACTGGCTGTGCGCAGTAAGCGGGATCGGTCTACCTCATTTGTAGTCTATGGGCACATCGAACACAGGCCCGTACTCAGCGTTGTTAAGCGGCCATCGAACAAAGCAGACACCAAAAATATTTACAGCAGTAATAATTACCAATATTTAATAACACATTTACAACAGTATTAAATAAAACATCCATAAAACTAAGCAAACAATAAGATAGATCATAAAAATAATTGTGTGGTTACACTTGGCAACCTTAAAATTTTGGGGACCACTGTCGCCAACTGTGAGACAAATTAACTAACGCCGAACGAGCACACAAGCATATCACTAAGAACTTAGAGTCCAGTACACGTGACAAGGCCACACTGCTTGCGTGCAAATTTAGTCAGAATTGTTTACGAAATAACTGTAATTTCAAAGTTAGTTTTAATTTTCAAGTGACTCAACATTGCATTGTAAAGCATTGTAATCCACAAATAAAATATATAACGTAAATGCAACGTTCTTTAGAAAGTAAGTGACTTATCCATCTACTTAAATTACTTAGTTTATATTTTGTGTAACAGTATACTAGTTTACTGGAACTTGTTTTACTTTCCAATAATCACTATTTTGACAATAATATTAAGAAGTGTAACAAAAGCGTGATTTCATTTACTACTTGTGATGAACACTACGTTCGCGGTTACTTGTAACTTTTCTTAAGCCCTGCTAAAGTTTTACCTAAAGTCTATCCCTTTGCCTCATACAAACAAACCTTAAATAAGTCTAGAAAACTACACTGAAGGGACATTACACTCTATTTGTGCTTACTCTGTTAAATAATATTTTGCATAAGAAAAAAAAACCAAATAACAGCTATTTTATGTTTGTTTTATTTGTATCGGTTATAAATTAAATATAATGTATAGATAGAATAAAAGAACAAAGTTAAATTCAACAAAAGATACATAACTTTTGTGTCAAAAAGTATTAAACGCTTATGATATGTGACATTTAGAAAACAACCAAACATATACTGGAGTAACTTTTCATGGTATGATTAAAAAATGTGACGATAATGCAAATAGACAACACTGATTATCTCTTAAGCATTTAAAAGCATGTCTTTGGTTTTGAAGACTTCAGTCGTGGTGGATTAAGAAACTGTAACCAGACTTTGTCCAGAATTTACTGAATGTATGAAAAGTTTTTTGTTCATGAGATTTTTTTCTAACAGGTCAAGTGCACTCAGCATATGAAAACACATTGAATGCATTATATTTATTTCTTACACATACTTCAATACAAATTTACTCCAGTAACACTGCTTTGAAAGGGCATTATTAAAAGTAACAATTTTATTAAAATGTTAATAATACCGACAGTAAAAAATTATTTTAGTACCACAGTATAAGCAGATTGCTATCTTTTATACGTAACCGTAAATTTTATATAACATTTTTATATCCAACACAAATAAATACATTATAAAATTTATACCAGATCTTAAAACTATGTTATTATGGCGTAGCATTATTAGGTTCATATCCATTAATTGTAGCATAATAAATATATAAGAAATGTTATCTAAAATACCAAATCAAATATTTGTTAAAAATATATATAAAGCAAATATTAAGCGTAAAAGGGTGTCGGATCCCAGAAAAGTTATTATTTTATAATTCTACCCAACTTTGTTTAACTCATGCGCATTGTAAATTGTAGGTGATGACATTTTCCTCGAATCAATAAATTTCACACTTAAAATTTTTTGAATTATTTTGATGTTAAATACGAAATTTTTCTGTTTTGTTGCAGCCGTAATAACAAATACTAACTAATCTGTACAGATTGAAAAATTTACTAAGTAAACTTATCTCATTGGCTACCACGTGACACACACGTAATCACAAGATAATAAGCCATATGTATAGAAAAAAATGTAAATATGAAAAAAATTTCCAATTCAACTTTTTTGTTTAATGTATGAACTGTTATTTGATGATCGTATACGGCAAGCAGTAGCCCACGACATGTATTTACTTTGTAAATTTTTTCATCTTTACAAATAAGTTAAAAATTTGTTTTTACGGCTGGAACAAAACAGAAGAATTTTGTATTTGACATAAAATTAATAAAAAATTATGAAGTGTAAAATTTTTTTTTATTTGAGGAGTGCATACGAATTGAACAATGTTTGGTACAATTATAAAATAACTAATTTGTTGGGATACGACACCTTTAATAATATTGGTACGGTATTCAAAGCCATTCCAATAAACATACGCAAAGTTCCATCACATTTTATCACACGTGAAAAACTCGTGACCTGAACTCTTGCTTATCCTACCAGCGGCTCGTACGGCTTGTCATTGTTGCCATTTCGATCGAATGGCAAGGCGCAGATTCGAAATGACGAGGAAGTGGGGAGGCGGGTATGACGTATGACGCCCTCTTAATTGAACCGATAATGGTTAGCTTGAACTGCAGAACGACCACCTCATTACTCACTGTAGTCGTTATGAAAATTACAGCTATCGATAGAAATCATCGGAGATAGGATTTCTGCTTGTATAGCAGTTTATGTTGGTTATTTGGCATTACTGCAATTTTCTGTACGATTCTAATTGTTTTATTCGATCTTATTTTCTGGATATGTCTGGATACCTAATGGCTATTAAATCTTAATTTGGGAGTACCAGCAATACATAAAGCTTTATTTATGCGCTGTACTGCTCAACATGTTTATGTTTTGTAGGTATTATGTTATTTTCCCGCAAATAAAAATAATAATTTGCTTTACCAAAATAAAGAATAACAATTTATTAGTTTTTAAACGCACTAGAAAAATAAACCAAACACTTGAAAAAATTAAGAGAGAGAAATAAATATCATTTCTTAGTTCGTCTTTCTTTTCTTAGGTAAAATTATTTTTTGAAATACTGGAACAGCCACGAAAAGAACAATGCAAATATTTTTCATAGTAAACCATTTAAAAAAAATGCAAATGATCAATTGTGAGATAACATACATATATAAACGCATATGCAATTTTAAACAATATACTTATGTATATATATATATGCTATATAAACTACAAACGTAATTAAGGTACGCATACATTACATATAATACACATATTCATAGCCCATACGAATTTTTAAGTCTATGCTAACTTGTTGAATAACTGATATTCCGATTATTTAAATTAATTATACGGGATGGGAGAGTCCGCAATACATAATTTACTAATTAAAATGCCCGTGATGCAGAGTCGCTAGTTTTTAGTCTCTTTAAAAATTGCGCGTGATTAAAAAAAAACGCAAAATTTCGTTTCTACATATTTAATTTTTGTACTCGTCAGACATCAACGTAGCCTTTAGTTTTTCACTTAGAATTTCAACTGAGGAGAAAATCTACTTTATGATTCTCTTGTATTTGTTTGCAGCAAAATCCTTCGATGGGAATTGAAAGTAAACGGTACTATGTTTATAGATCTATCTAATACGTTACAATATTTTGACATTACACTTGCAATCTCACTTGAAGAACATTTTTTATTCTGTTACACATATATTTGTGCTTCATTACATGCCAAATCCATGATTTTCTTAACTGAAACTAAATAATTTCCCAATACTATTAGAAAAGCACTGTTTTAATTCAGTTTAAAATATGTTCAGGTGACTTTTTTTCAAAAACTCGGTACAAACCATAACCACACATATAAGATAAGCAAATATTCCCTCCATTAGTATTCCTTATTTTGAAATTACAGGGCCGTTGGCTGTTTATGAACACATACATATCTTGAGTAATGCCATTGCCATTTTAATTTCTTCGGAATATATCACATGATCTCAGCAAAATAAGTACTTTGTTTTATTACTTGTAACACACAGTAATAGTAAATGTTTGATTTTGAGATACCAGTACGTGATATTTTTTGTCGTCGCTAATTTGGAAATAGGTTTGCGATTTAATAAAGTCGTGCAAGATTATAGCAGCTTGCCATTCCACAGGATTCATGCCACATTTGAAGACAGCATGATACGTATTTGCCATATAGCGGGGACGTAAAAACCTACTATGTTTTAGGCAGCAGTGGGTAATGGGATTGCGGAATGTTGTCTTAAATACGAATGCTCTCTCCCTCGGAGTAAGGGAATTTTATTATTGAACGCTGTTTCCTGCTGGATGAAGTATTAAGCTAATAAATACCCTTACTGTCTGGCGTCTCATATACAACGTGGATCATTGTAATAACGGGTTTCCGTAAAGACGTGATAACTGTTTAGAAAATATACGAGTCATTTGGTTATTACGACGAACAGTTTGATCGCAGCTTCGCCAATAATGTAGAGCGTACGATCATGTGTGGATTGCACACATGTTGGCAAAATGTCATGCGGCGATTACTACAGCCGATGAGGAGATGCTGAATAATGTGCAAAGTAATATGGCGTGCGGCCGTATGCCAGCGAACGGACGGCAGGCACTTTGGACTTCTGTTGTAAATCCAACCCGTCGAACATTGTAGACCCCTAGTTCGGCTCTTATGCTTCGAGTGTTGAATGATGCGTGTTGATGTATACTGTCTTTGCATGACGTATTGCACATGGAACTTTCACAAATGCATAATATACTGCTTTCAGCGCAGCACCATTGTGTATCTGGTGCAGTGTCCCACACGGGACCATACTCTTGATTTATACGGCCCTGGGACCGAACCGTTGGACTAAATAGTACAGAATCACTCCTATCAGTTCTTCTCAGTTTTAAGTTATTTACGTTACACCGGTGTTACGATCCGCTATTTCTTCAATGTTGTGTGGGACACAGTGACAAAACATTAAGGTCGTGTGCTACCATGTATACAGCCACGGAGTTAAGTGGGGGATCAATGTTAAATAAATTACTTCTCAATGCATCAGTTTTAACAATAACCGTTTCAACCAAAACGAATTCTACGTGACATTTNTGTTAAATAAATTACTTCTCAATGCATCAGTTTTAACAATAACCGTTTCAACCAAAACGAATTCTACGTGACATTTATTAAGGAATACTGGCACATTAAGAAATATTTCCAATTCTTATGTTTAATATTTTTTTGTGAAATTTAACATTCAAATTTATATTCTAAAAAAATGTAATGGAATAATAGTTAAAAAAAAAATTTTTTACGTCCCAGTATTTTCTGAGAAGTCGCATTTAATATATATTTCTATATTTTTTTTTAAATAGTTGTCTTTGAAATCGCTGAAAGAGAAGGAATTTATTTAACANGTTTAATATATATTTCTATATTTTTTTTTAAATAGTTGTCTTTGAAATCGCTGAAAGAGAAGGAATTTATTTAACATTGAATCTCCTTTTAAACTCCGCAACTGCAGGCATGCAAAGCCACTCGCTTCCCATCTAGGCGAAGCGGGTTCGATTCCCGGAGAGGTCGCTCCCAGATTTTCGCAAGTGTCCATCGTGCCAAACGACGCCGCTGGTCGGGCGGGTTTTCTCGGGGATCTCCCGTTGTCCCCCGTCCCTGCATTGCGGCGTTGCTCCGCTCTCACCTCGCTTCACCCCTCTCGGCTGCCGGAATGTGAGTACGCCGCGGAGCGCCGTCTTGCACTCCACGCGGCGTAGTCGGCGGCTGTAGCGTGGGTGAGTTGCCTTGTCTGCTCCCACGCCGAGCGTCGCGATAACCACGGACATTGGGTGTGAAACGGAAGCTTGCTCCTCCCCGCTGCACGTATTCTCGCGCGCTCGTAAATGCCACGGCGCAGTCGTCGCGACAACCCCGTAAAACAAGAGCGGAGACGCGACCCGCCGACAGTAACAAACAACGTTCTTATAGGCTGTAAAAACCAGGCGTTCCGAGGGCAGGTTTCCGCCCGCGGAGCCGCTGCGCTCGGCAATTATTCTCGCTGATCATCCCCAAAACCCTCCGGCCGTCTGTCGTCACGGGAATTCCTCCTGCCCTTTTCCCCTCCACTGCTGTAACGCTACGCGCGCATTAGCATACGAGCACGTGCGAGCTCCGTAAAAAAAAAAAGGAATCGGCGTCATAAAGAAAGTTGTGATGGTTAAATCATTCCAGATTTACCTCCACAAATCGGGAATTTAAAACCACTTACAAAAAGGATTATTTTTCTTGTAATACCTTTGTCGAATCGATTAATGTTTGTTAATTAAAAAAAAAACACACATTTATGTTACAAAAATTGCAACAGAAAAAATCTCCAAGTACGGTTTCGTCTAAGGACTTGAATATATATTTGCAAATTTATCGATTAAATAGGAATGTCTGGTTTAAAAATAGATCTCTAAAATCGCTTTGACGTGCACAAAGTTTTACGTTTAGCTTACCTTAACGTTATGTTTGAAATAATTTAAGGGGTGAAAATATTTTGTATATGTTTAATCTTTTACGACATTATTTGTTTGACTTAGGGTAAACTCAAAACACGTCGTTACAAGAAAACTATTTACCCATTACTAAAATAAATGCTGTCTACTTTTACGTGTTGAAAATTGATAATGTATAATTATTATGATTTAAAATAAATAGACTTTACAAGACACAGAGTTTCTTAACTGTTTTTTAAAACACTTTTGATAAAATAAGTTTTTACGGAAGTCTAAAAATAATTGATCTTAAATGTAGACTCTCCGTAAATTCCTCATTACCCCACTCCGTCCCACACGTTGTGAAGGACTGTCTGATATGTAAGCTACCAACGCAATGCTACAAGGCAGGCAACCTCGTCGCCAATTGGTATGACAACAGAACCTATGCAATAGGACACTTGTCCGCAGTAATCTCTCAGCCATCCACAATCTTACAAACCTGTTCCACAGGACACGGACATTAGCCAGAGTATCAGTTTACACGTCATGCACAACAGTGGTACGGGCAGCCTACCTCCCAAGCAACCATTAAATGATTTCCAACTGAACATATTATTTCTCAAAAAAATAAATGGTTGGGATTAGTCAATACTAACAAGATGAACTTTTTATTGGTTTTTTAATACCGATTATTAACATGTAATTTTAAACTGCTCCAAGTGTGCAGCGTTACAAAGTTCAAAGCAATTGAAGGGTGCAAATCCTTATATAAATTATGAAGAGTGTACTCTCTTTAACGCCGTTTTGTGTGGTAACGTGCCTAGTAAATGTTTGCTTGTATGCCAATTTTCGTTGCATAACACATATTTCCTAATTGCAATGTTTCAGGGCATCTACCACCCTCAGAAATCACTTTAGGCCCTATGTCGTGTATATTTTTCCCTATTTATTTGTACTAAGAATTGGCTTATGCTCATGCCGGGTTAGCATATATTAAAAACTCATCATATACACCGAAGAGCCAAAAAAACTGGTACACCTGCCTAATATCGTGCAACCCTTTCTCAAATTTGCGCAGTTTTAAATGCTGGGGCATCAACAAGTGCCAGCGTGCGATCTATTCAACAGACCATCATTTAAATGGGCTTTCGGAGCCGAAGGCCCACTCGTGTACCGTTGTTCACTGCACGACACAAAGCTTTACGCCTCGCGTGGGCCCGCCAACACCACTATTGGACTATTGATGACTGGAAACACGTTGCCTTGTCTGACTAGTCTCGTTTCCAATTGTATCGGGCGGATGGACGTGTACGGGTATGGAGACATCCCCATGAATCCATGGACCATACATGACAACAGGGGACTGTTCAAGCTGGTGGAGGCTCTGTCATGGTATGGGGCGTGTGCAGTTGGCGTGAAATGGGACCCCTGATACGTCTAGATACGACTCTGACAGGTGACAGATAAGTAAGCATCCTGTCCGATCACCTGCACCCATCCATGTCCATTGTGCATTCCGACGGACGTGGACAATTTCAGCAGGACAATGCGACACCGCACACGTCCAGAGTTGCTACCGAGTGGCTNTCCATGTCCATTATGCATTCCGACGGACGTGGACAATTTCAGCAGGACAATGCGACACCGCACACGTCCAGAGTTGCTACCGAGTGGCTCCAGGAACATTCTTCTGACTTTAGACACTTCTATTGGCCAACTAAATCACCAGACATGAAAATTATTGAGCATATCTGGGATGCCTTGCAACGTGCTGTTCAGAAGAGTTCTCTAGTGCCTCGCACTCCTATTGATTTGTGGACCGCCCTACAGGATTCATGTTCTGAGTTGTCTCCTGCATACCTTCAGACATTAGTCAAGTCCATGCCACGTCGTCTTGTGGCACTTCTGCGTGCTAGCAGGGGCCCTTCACGATATTATATAGGTGTACCAGTTTTTTTTGGCTCTTTAGTTTATATATGTGTGTGTATTCTTGCATAGTGTAAACGGAAATTCACCCTAAATACTTCTGAGGACTTTCCGTATTGAAAATCATGTGGAAATATAAATTTTTACTATTAATTGGCTCTATTCGCAATGGATGCATCGATCCTTGAAAATCGAGTTTAGATTTTACGAAGGTAACTTTTAGTAAAATATGACAACATGAAATTACGCTACAAATCTCTGAATAGTATTTTCTCATCGACATTTTCAACCTGTAATTCACTATCAAAATACTTTAAATATGACGGCAAAAATATTCATGCTGTAAATGCGGTTGACACCTGTAGTATTTTATTACGAAAGGGAAAAATCTCTTATTCTGTATTATTGGATACAACGTCCTCTAATGAATGAAACAAAAGGCCCTTTTGTGAAAACTATTGGGGGGGTTTGTTTCTGTTTTTGTTTGTTCATAATCACAGTGTCAAAGGCAGCTATATATCATCCTTCACACAAACGCTGAATATCAGCAGTTGTAGATCTCATTTACAGAAAACCGTATTATAATGATTGTGGTTTTAATTATCTGTCGTTTGATATAGTTGAAAAAAAATTGATTAGTATAAATCCGAATTTCAAAGGTAGCTCTATCTTTTGTAGGTTCTGGCCACTCCCGGAATAATTTGGATAGGTTTCCATAAAACCTCAAATTTCAGTTAACAATCTGGTTTGTTTTGAGGATACTGGTTTTCCAAATATGAAATCAGTTTCAGTTACAATATGGTGATCGTAATCCAGTTTAAAGGCTTGAGCTCCTCAGTTTAAACAATGATGGCTCTTTCGTTTTTTAGTGGAATTTCTATAAAATTTCCTGGGCTTGCCAGAATAAAACATAAGCTGAGTCTTCAAAATTCCTGAAATTTGGGGCCGTGGTGGTGTAATGGATAGACTGCTCGCATCCTACCACGGCGAACCGGATTCGATTCCCGACGGGGTTGCCCCCCAGATTTTCGCATGTGGGAACTGTGCCGGACGATGCGGCTGATTGGCAGGTAATTTCGAAGATCTGCCGTTTCCCCGCCCTTTCATTCCGGTGCTGCTCCATACTAACTTCGCTTCGCCCTCATCGGCTCTCAAAAACCTTGATGTTAAGAGCCGCCGAAGTCTCTTCACTCACTCCTGAAATTATTCTGGGTGTACATAATGTTAAATTACTGCTGACACTTTCTCTATCTTATAATTATACTTCTTAATGTTAANTCTATCTTATAATTATACTTCTTAATGTTAATAAATATATACACCTATATTTGATATTAGATCAATTTAAAAGTAGGCAAAACTTTCCTTCAGAGAGCCTATGAATTGTAGTTAATTTGTGCGCTTAAGGAATTATGTGAATTGACGTACGTTTCGGGGTTAGTACGCTATGCTGGTTATGATTATGTCGTAAAAAAGAATATGTAACATGAAAAATTTATTCTTCCTATTATACTAAACTGAGGGGCGCTCTGGGATCACATTTGGCNAGCCGCCGAAGTCTCTTCACTCACTCCTGAAATTATTCTGGGTGTACATAATGTTAAATTACTGCTGACACTTTCTATATCTTATAATTATACTTCTTAATGTTAATAAATATATACACCTATATTTGATATTAGATCAATTTAAAAGTAGGCAAAACTTTCCTTCAGAGAGCCTATGAATTGTAGTTATTTGTGCGCTTAAGGAATTATGTGAATTGACGTACGTTTCGGGGTTAGTACGCTATGCTGGTTATGATTATGTCGTAGAAAAGAATATGTAACATGAAAAATTTATTCTTCCTATTATACTAAACTGAGGGGCGCTCTGGGATCACATTTGGCNGAAAAGAATATGTAACATGAAAAATTTATTCTTCCTATTATACTAAACTGAGGGGCGCTCTGGGATCACATTTGGCTATATGCGTTCATTATAGAAAACCTAAAACGTGTCCCCGATTCAGTAATCTCCAGCTATTGTCTATACATTTTAATATTTCAAACTAGAGCATTCTTAATAAACTTACATTACATTTACAACTGCTGCTTAAATGATTTGAAGATAATGTGTAATGTTATTTAACTAATTAGAAAAATCCTGTGAATTTTGTGATAATGTTCACACACGTATTCTACAGAAATGTTTCTTGAGTACTCATACGGCGTTGTATTTCTTTTACAGTCCCTATGTACCATGTGCAAGCAGTGGTGGGCGACGCGGTCTACCTGCCTTGTGATATCTCCACCGTAGACCACGGGGATGCTGTGCTGCTTGTCCTGTGGTACCGGGAAGATCTAGGGACACCCATATACAGGTCAGTTACACATACGCCAAGCTTACATATTGCTTTTACGTGCAGGTGTTTGTTTTTGTGTTTACCTCGGTGCAGTTAAGGTGGTAATGTACCTCACACCATGGATATATTTTTGTTACACTGTAGCTTACTTCTTAGATAAAATATTTTAAAAAGAGTGCTGTCATGGCATAGAGCGTGTCTCAGCCGATGTTTAAGTCCGCAATATTTTGCCCGCGTTGTTTTTATTGTATCTGTAACCGTAATAAAGATCAACTCATTATTTATTTATTTTCACACTGTAAAAACGCTTGCTCTGCTGCTACACATTATTTGTTAGCGCAACAAAAATTTGTTTAAATATGAAGCACTTAAAAGTATAATTGCCACAGACATAATTTTTGTTTGAACTATATAGTAATGACGACGATAAACTTATATTGTCGTTACCATAGTTCATCAGACGTCTTTGGAGGAAAAACAAACAATATTTTGCAAACAACACAATAGTTTGCAAACGAATAATTATAAACTACAATTAATAACTGCAGTAGAGACTAACTACAGTTGATCTTGCTACAATAATATTCTTTATTTATTTCATAAATGCACTGTAGTGGGTGAGGACTGGCAGAGCAAGTATCAAGGAGGTGAGCTAGTGTTCCAGGCCTGTAAAACGGGGAGGGGAGCCTTTGGTTACACCAGCCGCAGTGGAGCCAGTTGGGATCGAACTCGCGACCACTACAATACGACCGCATGAGCACACACACCCGGTGGCTATCTGGAGAACACAGCACTGACCGAGCATGTCTCCACCTCCCCCCCCCNCCACCCCCCCCCCGGGAGGGGGTGGGGTGGCACCTAGCTGCGGCACAGTCCGTAATGACCACATGTGCATAATGCGTCACAATCAATAATGACGCAGTTAAGCTCGAACTCCCGTGCCAAGGAGACAGGCCGGATCTATAACTCGGTCCCTGGGGTGCCTCAAGCATTATTTATTTCCAACCTCCCATCTACACGTATATGTATTTCCAAAATCACTGCATTTTTTAATGGTTTTTGTACTTGGTAGTGACAAATGTTTTCAAAGCTCTTGTCGGAAAATACGAACATTACAAAATAGGCACGCACACGTTCCAACCTTGGTAGTTTACAGTAGTTATCACATGACGCCCCGACCAATCCACTCACGTCATACTACAGTGGCAAGTATGAAACAAATAGCAAAAGTGAAAATCTTTACTGACTAGGAAAACATTTCCATTTAAAAGCTTATATAACCAGAGCTAATTTACTTTAGGCTAAACATAGTGATGGATCTTACCACATATACAATCCAAATTAATTGTACCCTATTTGATATATTTTCTCACAAAATGTATTCTTATAAATATATGCAGATATACGTGGCACATTATTTTTCACGACACCTTTTACGGGACCGTAACATGCGTTCAACCATTTTTTTTATTGAGGTGCAGCACAAAGCCGTTTAAAAACTCACTAATTTACACCCTCCATTAAATGACTTACTCTAGAATACATTTACCTGTCAACAAAATATATAATTACTTTTATAGAATTTTTTTTAATGCAAACATATTTTGTGATACTATCACAAATTGATATAAAATAAAATACCGTGTCTTTGCTATAATTACTATACACTCATTAAAAAAATCAAATGTACTGCCTACTCAGGCATATAATCCCCAACAAAACGAAGAAAAACATTATTCCCTCAATTTTAAAGTTTATACATAAATTTCCTATAAAATATACAATTTCTCAAAGTCAACCCTAACTTACATAATGTTTCTTAGCAAACACCCTTGCCGAGAAGTCCAGAGAAGTTTCATAATTGAACATGGCTCTATCCCTGGCTTAGGAATGAACAAATTACACCCCTTTCCCAACTCATATTACAAATTTGACAACACTGAATAAAAAATTTATTTACTTAATTTGAATTGTCTACAATTAATAATAGCACTGATATAAAACAGGCATTGCGCAGTAACCAAAGAAAAGTAATTTAGTTATTTTTTTTCTTACGCTAAGCCTTGCTAAACGGAAAATACGCAACGTTGCTAAGAAACACAGCGGCCGAACAATCCTACGTGAATATGGGGTTGCGCGACCCCGCTGGCTGCGCAGAACTGGTCTCCATGTTTCAGCATCGGACTGATTAAATCCCAATACGACTATCAAGAACCAAGTGGATAAGATTTGAAGTTAGGACACTGTTTAAATAATAAAGTGCTTTGAGATGTTTTCACACTTCCCCATACCAGCTTTATTGCAATTGGATCACATGAAAACTGGTAAGAGTATCTCCTACGTATAAAATGGGTTGTCTTTTGAAAATTAAAATGCAAACAAAAACTTCCATCACTGTTCACCATGNGTATCTCCTACGTATAAAATGGGTTGTCTTTTGAAAATTAAAATGCAAACAAAAACTTCCATCACTGTTCACCATGTGACTTAGACAGTCGTGATGGTCTTGGGTATGTCAATGCCGGGTACATGCTNAAATTAAAATGCAAACAAAAACTTCCATCACTGTTCACCATGTGACTTAGACAGTCGTGATGGTCTTGGGTATGTCAATGCCGGGTACATGCTCAGAAGGTGAATAATCGGTCAATCTCATCTTTAGTCTGTGAATGCAACCGCCTGGTATAGTGTGCGTGTGTGTACGTGTGTTTGTATGTGTGCGTGTGTGCGTGCGCGCTCCATTCTCCCATGACTTGAGCTGACCGCCATTCGTACGTTGGTTGCCGGGGTGTGTTCCATGCAGCTCGGCAACATCCATGGCTGTCAGCAAACCTCGTCTTTGGCGTACTCACAAAGAGAGAGAATATATTTACATCATCGTTATTTTTCTTAACAAATGTTGTGTCAAATGGCGAGGACATAATTTTATTGTTTTCTTGTTCATAAAATAAGTGTCAGCTGCATCAGACAGTCGCTGAAAATGACACACACACCGCCTCAGTCACACGCCATACTATAAGCGTTAGTACGGTATAAGCGTTATTTATATAAGCTTGTAATATACCAGTGTCTCTATCAGCCAATTTGTTACGTGCATAAAACTGCCTTTAAAATTGCGTAAGAGTAGCTTTGGCAGCGTCTAAGGTTGAAGTAGTCTGAGTCAAACATATATTAACATAATATATTCGCAATTTTGTAACGCAATACTTATCTCGGAATAAGACTGGTAGAAAAAATTCATCATGCTAATGGGATCTAGAGCGAGCCGTAGTATTTAAAACAACATATCGTTCTTACAATTACAGCTGATGCAGTTTGAAATGCTAATTGAGTTGCAATTGATACATATATAAACAAAAGTTTTGATTTTGCTTTGCAAAATTCAACAAAAAAGCAGTAAGACGATACAACTTCTGGATTATAGCTGGATGCGATGCTTTTGTTGCTGCTCGTACACGGCCAAGATGGATGAGTCAGCGGGAAAGGTTCAAATCATCATCTCTTGAACGTGACGCCTTAAAATGTTGTTTTATTTTTACAATCTCATAAACCTTATGTAAAATAAAAATAAACAAAAGCTGCAAATTTGTGAAAAATAATTTTTTTCAGGGAATTCAGACAAGTATGCCAGTGAACTACAGTCAATTTTTGCAAGAGTAAATATTTTATTCGTAATGAGTCTCTGAACTTCCCATATGTAATTAAGTTTTGTTACGAGAAATGTTGATATTTTATTTACCCGAAATACAAATATGATTTAAGCTTCGTTATTTTTTTTGGACCTTGGATTTTCGTCGGTGAAATCGTTAATAATTTCGCGACTGCTGTAATATTGTTTGCTTGATATTTTTGCGCATCTATAAGTAAATTCGTTACAAAGATGCATTTTTGATCTGAACATTATCAAAAAACAGGAAATTCACTGCAGCAGTACTACGCTACCAGTAAAAGTGACATGGATTTTTTCTTCTCACATAGACCAGTTATTTTCCTGTTGCTTTGAAAATTGGCTTTCCAATAGTAAGATGGATGCAGAAGAAAGGATTTACCAAAACTTAAAAAAAAAATTAGAGCTTTGAGTTTTTCTTTTGTGATTAACTAGATTATTCTTTATCCAGTTGTGTTCTCCTAAATATAACATTTATATACTTGCTGGGATGGTGGATAGCCCTGTTTTTTTCCCGTGTACAAATTTAACGATTGTAAAACAAGTCTTAATAAAGAAGAGCAGATCATTATTCCTTAGGTAAAATTTGTTTTCTAACACAAACATAGAACAGATTATAATGACAAGTTAATGCAACGTAAACTTGAAATAAATGCTTTAACTGGATGCCAAAAATACTATCGCAGTTACCTGACCTTATAAATTAATGACTTCATTAATGACATAGCAGTTTGCGTACTGACACAAGTGCCAAATGATGCAAGAGTTTTCTATATTATTCAGTTACAGCATAAGTTAATACATGTTATAAATACCAACTTCATTAAACCAAGCAATAACAGTGATATTTGAATGATTATTTTCTTTAGGTATAAATATTAATCTGGGCATACGCCAGTGTAGAGTTTTGAATTATGTCGTATGAAACGTATACCATAAAATAAATCTCACTCACAATCAGTGTATTTATATTCAAATAAATTAACTGGTTGGTTTTTATGTCATATTCTCTATTATTCATTNCTCACTCACAATCAGTGTATTTATATTCAAATAAATTAACTGGTTGGTTTTTATGTCATATTCTCTATTATTCATTACGTACAAAGATCTGCAACGGTTTACCTCCAAATAATAGCTCATTCATTCAAGCTATAAGTCTAAGAGATATGAAAGTTACTACGCATTTTTTAGTATAACTAGTTACATAGAAGTCTGGAAAATAAATCGTTGGTGGAAATCGTTAAAAATTATGCACTCATACTCATATCCATAAACTAAATAATACAAGGAAATAACATTTTTATGGTTTTAATAAAATAAAGAAAACCAAACAAATCCTGACAACAAGACATTTTTACTCCACTAGGAAGATCACCATTTAAATTTCCATTCTACCAACATCCAAATCAGAGACATTCTCCCCCAAGATCACGCCATCACCCCCTCCTCAACTTCAACTTAAACATCCTAGCCCCACAAACCGCATAAATGCCAGTTCCTCGTTCCTCGGCAATTAAATTAATAACATCCACTTCACGTCTTANCTAGCCCCACAAACCGCATAAATGCCAGTTCCTCGTTCCTCGGCAATTAAATTAATAACATCCACTTCACGTCTTATAAGAATATAAATAAAACAAATTATGGTAAACAATTCAAAATAAATTTCAAATTTAATGATAAATAAACCGAATCCATCTAATAAAGATATTTAAATATTTTTTTAAACAACTTTTTAATTCACAGATTTTTGTAAATGAGAATCCAGGAATGAATCAAATTAAACTTCTGTTTACACTTATGTTCGAAAAATAGAAAGGACCGGAATGTAACGTTCCGAATATGTATATTGTTACATGTCTCCAGGGGCGTATCAGGTTTCGTGGCGGTGGAGGTCATATTAAAAATAAAAGAATTAAAAATAATGTTTTAATTTATTTACAATATAATAAAACTACACGCAATTATTACCTACAATATCTAACTGTCTATATATACAATTAACATTTTCTATTCCTGTCAGCGAGCGCAATTATTAATGCCAATATCTACTATAAAAAGTCATATCACTGTTTTATACAGCCTATTGTCACTTAATCCTTACTTTTTCTTAACATATGTACAAATATAATATCCATTGCCATACATTAACAATTTTCCCAACGTGTGTCACACACACACATCCAGTTCCACTTCCCCACAGCCCAGCCGGCCAGTCTCTCTCTCTCTCTCTCTCTCTTTCTACTCTCCCGACGCTCGCAGACTACACTCGCTGGTCTCTGCGTCGTCGCTCGTTGTTCCGACCGTAGCACAAACATGGGGCCAATAACCGTAAAAGACTCCAGCCTGCTTGACACAGAGGCACACCGCGGCTTATATAGCACAGCTGGCCTGGCCCGAAAGGTTCCTCGCACCCCGCGTCTTGCTGAGGGAGGTGGGGTGATGTGAGGACCAGAACCTTCACGCAGTGAATACCCAAGGACGGGATTGGCACGAGTCCAGGTGACCTAATCGCGGCGCGCGGTCGTGTTACGCTGTCGCCAGTTCGTAATCTATGCCTTTCCCTTTCCAGTTACAGGTGACATGAACGTTGGAAGGGGGCAGTGACAACTGGCTGCACGTAACAGTATAAAGCTTCATTTATCTGCAGAAGCTCACTGAACAGTTTATATTGAGACGATAAATAGGTCACGATTTAAGGGTCAGCTTCACCTATTATGCAGAAATTCTTCGTTTTATTGCCATAATTTCAGTTTCAGATGTATTATTGGAAATGTTTGATTACAGAAAAATTACAATTTACTAGTTCTTTAATAGATTTGTATCTAATTTTCACTGTTTGTTATTTCCTGCTTGCAAAAAGACAGGGATTTATTGATAAAATGTAAATCTGCTCTCGAATTTTACAACAATCGTACGTTGTTAGTAAATACTATTAATCCGGAATTACGACGTGAAAACGAAGAATTTCTGCAAAAGGAGTGAAGCCGAGCCTAAACTCGTGAGATAGGAATATATCATTTCGGAAATATAAGCGGAGTTTGAATTATCACGTAGCAAAATTTCGAGGGCGTACGTCAACTGCGAGTTTCAGCCCAACATATAACGTACGACAACGGTGTGTCTGGTTGAAATATTCTGGATAACTGTTGCCAATATCGACTCTTAAAACTGCTTTCAAGCGATTGACGCACAAAAATTGCTGAATCTGCATAAATCGTCAAAATATTTATCACACAGGAGTAACGGTAAAAATTTTGATGTGTCACTTATAGGAACTTGCCTGGAAGGAAATTAATTGAGAGTGACAGCACTATGCTTTAAACACTGTGCTGATGTTTACGCATGACATCATATAGCTCTCGCTGTGAGTAAAAACTGCGTATCACCTCGGATTTTTCTTGAAACTGTGTTTCTAAAAGTGTCAGTGTTGTTTTTTTTTATTTTAAATAAAGTAAGTAAATGCTATATTCGAGTACAAGAATTCAGGGTTACTTACAACTTTTCTTAAGTACTCTTTAATTCCTACTTCCAGTATATTCCTCCGCCTCATACAAAGAAAGCAGTTCATAATATAGAAAATTACACCATGAAGGGACAGCGCACAGCATTCGTACGCACTCAGTGTAATAATGAGTGAGTGAGTGAGGAGTGAAGAGATTTGGGCAGCTCGCAAGAGCGAGGTCTTGAGAGCCCACGAGAGTGATTGAGGTGAGTATGGAGCGGCTCCGGAATGAGAGTCCCGAGAAAACCCGCCGGCCAACGGCATCGTCCGGCACGATACCCACTTGTCCTGTGACCCAGCCGGAAATTGAAACCGGTTTGCCTTGGTGAGAGGCGAGCAGGCTAACCGCTCAGCCACCGCGGCCCCACAGTGTAATAATATTTTGGATAATAATTATTTGTCAATAGGAATTACCAACAAAACCATTTTCTCTCTGTTTTATTCGAATTGATTAGAAACGAAATATTACATATAACTTATAGACAAAATATAAGTAAAAGTTCAGTTTAAAATAGAATAAAGTGTTTTTATTGTAAGACGAGTATAAAACGCTTGTGATATTTAGAAAACAACGAAGCACGTCATAATGGGGCAATTTTCCAAACGTTTGATTCAAAAATTGCAAAGAAAACACGAATAGACTATAACATTAAAATTGTCTCTAGATCAAATCCCAATTTNAAAATTGCAAAGAAAACACGAATAGACTATAACATTAAAATTGTCTCTAGATCAAATCCCAATTTGTCTTTATTTTGACGTTCGGCCACACTTATTTTCCTGCATTCTACACGACTTGTAGTTAAGCTACGCGTAAGCCGAATTCTACTACAGTTGGCAACACTCTGGGTCGAGTATCTTCTCCGCGGCAGTTATGCGGGGTTCCTGGGCTCTCACTCTCTCTCTCTCTAGTGNTGTTTTATTCGAATTGATTAGAAACGAAATATTACATATAACTTATAGACAAAATATAAGTAAAAGTTCAGTTTAATATAGAATAAAGTGTTTTTATTGTAAGACGAGTATAAAACGCTTGTGATATTTAGAAAACAACGAAACACGTCATGCATGGGGCAATTTTCCAAAGGTTTGATTCAAAAATTGCAAAGAAAACACGAATAGACTATAACATTAAAATTGTCTCTAGATCAAATCCCAATTTGTCTTTATTTTCACGTTCGGCCACACTTATTTTCCTGCATTCTACGCGACTTGTAGTTAAGCTACGCGTAAGCCGAATTCTACTACAGTTGGCAACACTCTGGGTCGGGTCTCTTCTCCGCGGCAGTTATGCGGGGTTCCTGGGCTCTCGCTCTCTCTCTCTCTCTCTCTCTAGTGTTTTGTCCGGGGCGCCGACGTAAACCGTGTCTCATTGGGCGTGAAGGAGTCGCTCGTCGCAGACACGCAAGGCACACAAGCGACGGCCATTAATAGCCATTTTCTTGCGGCGTCATTTTTCACGGCCGGCCGCGGGGACCAGCGCTGTTATCAGCTCGCCTTTCCGCGCGCGGGCGTCAACAATGGCTGCGCGGTTGCGCGCCCATTGTTGCCGTCGCCGCTTGTAATTAATCTCCCCCGCGGACTCGCCGACCTATGCCCTTCCCCCTCCACCCACCACCACCTCCTTGCCCCTTTGGGCGGCAAAAACAGTGCGCCGCCTTTGGTTGCGAGGGTGATGCGAAACGATACGACGGGATTTGTTCAGTATCTCCAGTTCCATCCTGTAGAGCCGAGTGGTTTCTACAGCAACAAAGATCAGTTACCTTGCATTAGAAATTATACTGTGTGAACGGAATTTCAAAGATACCTTGCCGAAAATACTAATAAAATATAAATACATATATGATATAAAATAATCCATGACTAGGCAGTTGCCAAACAAACCTGCGGTGTTCTTCTGCGGTGTCTTCGTCGAGCGTGGTGACGCAGTGGAAAACAGTTGAACTCGCATTCGTCCAGACGAACGCTGGGGTTGTTCATTCCTCGTACCTTTATCTCTAACGAACTTTCTCCGGCTCTTATGACTTCGCTGTCGACGACGCGCAAATCCTTACCTACCCACCCACCCACAGAAGTTAAAAAAATTAATAGTAATACAAATGCAAGGTGTTTAAGCCGCAAGTAGAAATTAAAACCGCGGCATCTATGGGCTAATATAAAAAAATAAATCGTAGTAACAAAATGCATTTAGTATTCTTTAAATTGACATTTAAGTTAGCAAAACAGCGTCGGGAGCCCGCAACTTCACGTACCTGCGTGGTTAACAAGTTGCATACCACGAAGGGAAACGGAACCGGCGCGCCATGCACAGAGCGACCGCACATGGGACACCATTAGCTCGAGGCGCACGCGCGCCACTACTGGTTGCTTGTTAGTACACTGAATAACAAACTACATGAACAATGGGAGATTAAAAATTGAGTTGTAAAGGCTGCCAAAAGTGTTTGCATTTAATTCTCGCGTGGCGCACCAGTTCCGTTCGCCTTCGTGATACACAACTTGGTGTGCACGCAGGTTCGATAAGTTCCGGAATCCCGGCGCTCTTCTGCTTACTTCGTTTACAATTATAAAATACAAAATTAATTTTCTGGATATTTTGCTGCAAGAATTTATTGTTTATAATAGCCTGTAGAGTCCGTGGTTTGAATTACGACATGCAGTATAAAAACACCTTGAATATTTTAGCATATTCCCCGCAAATATGTATATCTACTATATAAAAATAAGTCGGGTTTTCCTTCCTGACGCTATAACTCCAGAACGCACGAACCGATTNTTTTCTGGATATTTTGCTGCAAGAATTTATTGTTTATAATAGCCTGTAGAGTTCGTGGTTTGAATTACGACATGCAGTATAAAAACACCTTGAATATTTTAGCATATTCCCCGCAAATATGTATATATATATATATATAAATATATAAATATATATAAATTTATAAATTTATTTATTTATGTCGATTTCATCATCATAACCCAATACGACCATGGGTTCTCAATCTGCTTAAAATAATTTAAGCATTACATTTATTTATGTGGAATAAATTGAGGTTATGAAATTATTTACGCTTTGTAACGTAAAATAGAAACAAGAACATACAAATTACGTCAACATGCCATCGAAACACCACATCTTACTTACACCATAAACCTATTTACTTGATATGCATAATATGTAATTATGTTAATAATATGTACGAATTTCACAGTTGTAAACACTAGTTCAAACACAAATTATTATTTTTAATTATAAGAGCAGCTAATTAATACAACGTTTACAAGGAAGCCAAATGTTAAACTTATTTTCTGTTAAAACAACAGAGTACTTTACGGTTATATAAGGTTAATGAGATTTTGTTGCTATAAACTCTCCTTTATCTTACAATTTCTGTGACTAACCTAACTGAAAGCGAAAAGGAAATCAGTAAGAAAATTACAGGTACTTCCTTGTTTTTAAAATACAGGCGTGATTGAAAACGCAATTTCATACTAATACTACGTGGAAAAACAAAGAAGAACTCTCTACTCGCTATTTAATGCTAAAGAGGATACAAACGTTTCATTCTTATCCAGATTTTTGAATTACTTATAGAAAAAATCACTTTCCATGGCTTTCCCCGATGGTAATATTNTATCCAGATTTTTGAATTACTTATAGAAAAAATCACTTTCCATGGCTTTCCCCGATGGTAATATTATCAACAGGAAGTTTTCATTGAAAAATGAACTGCTTCTGTACCCAAACAAAAAGTTTCGCGATCCACATATTTTGCATCCGAAATCATAATTATAAGGACACAAATTTTAAAATGACGGAAACGTAGTTTTCAAGTGAGCTGTTATTGTACCAGAAGCTGCGTTTTATTATAGAACGTATTAATTTTAGGGATGTCAAAGTCGATTTCTCGATACCTCGCTACCCTCGATTATTACAGGTATCGAAGAATCGAGAATCGAAATGTTAATTCTTGTCCACCTTCACATGCATTTTTGAGGTTATGTTGCACGGCAACAGGTCTTTGGTTTTCCACATAGCCTGAACCTGTACCGAACTTGTGTTGATTGACAGGAATTAACGTATACTTTTCCCGGTCCCGGCAAAATTCCTCTTTAATTAAAGTCAAAAATGTTCGCTACTATAAATGTTCGAATATTTTTTTTTATTATCCGTTGTAAAAATGATTTATTCCCGTTACTAAAAATTGCATCCAATGATGGTTTGACTATGAAATAATAGAGATAATATTAATATCTTCAGTACAAACGACACTATACAATCTATTAGTGAACCACACTTAAAATGTTAACAAGCCTAGCTACAAATGTTCTAACATACCTTATCAGCGGCCTATATTTTCGTGAGCCCATAAACATTAAACCCTATTAAGTTTTAAACGGTTATAGAGGTTTTCTTTCATTTTACTATTACATACTTGCTTATCACTGCACCGACCCACGGACAACGAGGATGATGTGTTGTAAATGAAACACGACATAATAGGTAGCATATTATATGAGATCACCATAAAAGTATGCTCTACAGATCCACACTTAACAAATGTACGATAAAACTGAATTGATTTTCCACGCACTCTCACTCACTGCCATCTGCTTTCACCGTTTTATCACGTAGCGCTGGCGTACTAAACTCGTTACGCACTGTAACCAGGAATTGTTCCAATGCAGAATTTGACATCGTAAATAACACACCACGTAGAAACGCCTACATATTTAAGCAACCGTTAAACTGCATATATGTGGGATGGAAACTGGTTTATTTACAGACGTGTGCAAATTGCGTTTACTGTGTGGGAAAGCATCACAATTTGTACATTGACAGTCATGTTAGTAAAGTGCGGACTGCGGAGTGAAACCAGTAGGCTGCAGTGGTGCCATATTTCCATGAAAGTGATTCGCCGCGCAACGTTTCCACACCAAAGACATAATTTTGTATGGAATTGTTTTTTTTTTTCAACTTGTTAAAAATGTTAATATAATTAATAAAAACTTTTCCATCAAAACAACACAGAGATAAGAAAAAATATTTAATGTATAGATAAAGAACAGGTACATTTTTCGTACCGTACATATTCCTTGTTTATGACAGTTTCGTTTTTGAGGTAGTGGAATTTTCCAATACGTTTTTGAAGTAGTGGAATTTTAAAATGTATGAAACTTCTTAAAATGTTTTTTACACATTTTTAGCAAAGTATCGACTATTATTACTTATGGTTCCAAAACTATCTGGTATCTTTGGTATGTTACAAGTTTTTTTTTTTTTGCGCTACACACACATGCACTCTTAATTCGCTATTTTATGGTTTACGTTTGTTGTTGAAGTTAAGCGGAAGTGTATGAATTGTGACCACGTGGATATTTTGTAGGATTGTGACTTGATGGAAATTGTTTTACATGCTACATACTGCTGCATAGTGGCTACATGTGGCAAGTCATTTGTGTTAATAATTTAATATTGATTATATTGATGGAAACTTTGCGGTATGTACATTATGTTCAACTCCAATATTACGTGGTGGCAAATGTTTGGTTCATTTTTCGTGTTTGACACATAAGAAACTGCATACAGAAAAATATACGTGTTTGTGTAAAAATTGATATAAATTTGTTGTTTATTCATGTATCTATTCTTAGTAAGTTTTTTTCTTTAAAGAGATATTGTGAAAATATTTTTGGAATTGTAATTGAAATAGATGTAGATTTTCTGCATAGGTATCGAGAATCGGAATCAAGAAAAATTGGTATTGTGACATCCATAATTTTATTTTAATATATAGATTCAGTTCTAACATTATAATATTTATTTAATTTGAAAATATGTTTATGAATTAAAATTTTCTGTGTAAAAAAAGTATGTTCACTGACATGTATGTCACACACGCTACACATTATTATTATTATCCCGTAAGTATAATACGTGCCACTTTTCCTATCAATTCGAATCAGTTAAGCTTTATTTTATCACCTTTCCCATTTCCGAGTAGAAAATAAGGTTTTGATATTCTGAGCTCGTTCCGTTAATAAAAGAATTTTAATTGTTTGTACTTAAAACAGTTTGTTTTTATTTTATAAAAAATTGGTTAAGGTTTGATTAAGTTCCGGTGTCATCATTATGAGGTCAGGTTTTGTATCGTGAGCTGAATTTCATGTGGTGTTAATAATATTAACATACCGAATTGCATATCTATGCATATTTAGTTTTCATATTAAATGTAACTCTTCACTTTCGTCCCTCCCTCTTCGTTTTTCTAAGATCAGTGGGCGTAAAGATTTTGACTTGCTTAGAGGCGTCAAATAACTAGATCGACACATGTTAACAGCTACATTAGCTTAGTACCATAGCAATTATGTTTTTCCCTAATAACTCAAAATTGGAGCCTCTAATTTTATCATTTTTACGGGCGTCACTTGCAACTTAGTATTACATAATCTTCCTCGTAAAATAAGTGTCCGTGTGAATCAAACCTCTATGTAATATCACCAAGGTTTTATGCCAAATGCTATAGAATGCAGTCTATTCACGGTTTCTTCACATTTTTTGAATCAAAGCTCTGAAAATTCACCCCATGTTAGTCGTGTTTGGTTCTTTCCTAAATACATTATATATGACAAGTGTTAACAAAAAATACCTTATTATTATTTAATTCAACTTTTACCTACACTATATCAATTATAATGTTAAACTATCAATTAATAATATTGAAAACAGAGAAAATAGGTGTGTTGGACATGCTTGGTAATAAAGAGTTATTGTGTAAAATATGATTACAATAAGTGCGCACAAATGCGTTGCGCTGTCCCTTTGGTGTAATTTTCTAGACTCGGTTAAGCTTTGTTTGCAAGAGGTGGAGGTGAGCATAATATGATATTATAATTAATATTTCATACCATTAATTGTAATTAATTTAATTAACAGTTATTTCTAACTCGTATTACATAATAAAAAACATTTGATGTGTAGTTTTTTTATATTAACTGGTAATACAAATTAAAAAAAAGGTATACGCTTACGTGGATAAGCTATTTAGAAAGGTTCATAATTTTTCTGTACGGAAATACAATATTTAAAGTAACTCATTTGTTAAAATACTGAAAAGAAAGTGTTCGTTAAAAAAATAGATTACAGCAGAATNGACAATATTTAAAGTAACTCATTTGTTAAAATACTGAAAAGAAAGTGTTCGTTAAAAAAATAGATTACAGCAGAATTGAACTCACGAACATTCTGGCTCTTGGTACAACAAAAGCGAGACTAACCACTATGCTACAGTACACTTGATTTATGCAAACCCCACAATAATTTAATTAGTATCAGATATCTGTTAACAGTGTTAACAAATTGCGCTACATTTAGCATCGTCATTACACGTTTTCCGAAAGTGCACAGGTTTGTGTTACGATTATTTACTATTTTAACATAGATAATGTACTCTCTCTAAGCTCTATTATTTTGTTTACGCCAGTTTTGTTTCCACGAAGCTATGGCAACTCATGANAGATAATGTACTCTCTCTAAGCTCTATTATTTTGTTGACGCCAGTTTTGTTTCCACGAAGCTATGGCAACTCATGAAAATTATCTGCCATTTTCTCTTGCTGCGCGAGACGCAAAGTGGTTTGCGCGGTAAATGTACCCCGCGTTATGTTTGCGACTGTTCTCATCGTTGAAGCAAACTGAGCGTTTCGAATCATAACTAACGCAAAGTACAGATTTTCGCCGTGGTCGAATGCAAAACTGCTTTGCGTTCCCTAGCGTCGCAGCAATAACAGACCCACAGTGCATCCTGCCTTGTATGACGCGGAGCCAGCCGCTCTTCGGCATCGGCGATAGCATCGATGAAGAAGCCGATTGCGATGGCGTCGTGTACCTTCTCGGGACACCTCCCCACAGACAGGCAGTATGGCCACACAATGTTCCACCATGGCTCCTTGCAGGACCTCGCTTGTTGCTGGATGTGGCTTCGCATTTCAGTGTGGCGCCATTATGTGGCCCCTTGCTTAACATTCGATACTTCACGAAACCAGAAAGACAACGCCATCAAGGATGCTGTTTGCGAGAGAGCTACTCCCTCCAGATGACCTGCTGTTTGGACGGCCAGAGCTACTCCCTCCAGGTGACCTGCTGTTTGGACGGCCAGAGCTACTCCCTCCCTCCAAGTTACCTGCTGTTTGGACGGCAGAAAGAAAATGATGTCGCCAACCCCGAATATAGCAGTGAATTACGTCGGAGACTAGTCGGCATTCGTCACTTTTCTCACCAGTACCTCAAAATAAATAATGACTGAATGAAGACGTGGTGTGACCGTATAATGCCTGGCGAAGTATTTAAAGGACAACTGGCGTGGGCAGTATGGCCAACAAAGGCGAAAAGGGTACCGCCCGAAGGTACAGAAATGTTGGGAATGTCCATACAGGATTCTGAATCACATCAACAATAAGGTGTTCCGGATTAATCTTCGGGGTTTTTGGCCGAAACCTAAAATCCTCCAAAATGAACTGAATGGCACTCTATGACGGTCCAAGATGATGAAAAGTATGTACGGGTTGAATAGCCTAGAGGGGGGTTTAGTATTACGCACAGCTGCCTCACCACGCAAGAGGTTTAACCTATGTCTCTTTTCCCCCAGGCGGGCCAAGCAGTTGTCCCTCTCCAATGCGTCATCAGTGCCCGATAAGCAAGAAAGGGTTGGCGAGGAATGCTGTTGGGGGAGGGGGTCCCAAATGCCTGCTTATCGCCTGCCGTGCTGACGAAGCTCCCGCCTGCTAGAAGCGTCAACGACGCGTTACAACCATGGCATGAACTTTCTGAAAGTCTCCTCCCTTAGCGTCGAGGTACGGGGAATCATCTGGGCCAGGTCATCTAGCTAATGAAAGCTACGGCGTACCTCTGTGTCAGCAGTCTTGAATGGCCTTTGCTGCTGAGTGAGTGCAACGAGAATGAATCGGCAAACGACAGGTGGCG
This sequence comes from Clitarchus hookeri, assembly GCA_002778355.1. Taxonomy (NCBI): domain Eukaryota; kingdom Metazoa; phylum Arthropoda; class Insecta; order Phasmatodea; family Phasmatidae; genus Clitarchus; species Clitarchus hookeri. The sequence continues at coordinate 59,527 of NQII01006942.1, read as the reverse complement.
GAGTAGAAGCCAACGAGTGTGTTGTGAGTGCTGCGAAGAGCGATTGTCTGGAGATCAGAGACTGGGAATGGCCTTCTCTACTTTAANCAACGAGTGTGTTGTGAGTGCTGCGAAGAGCGATTGTCTGGAGATCAGAGACTGGGAATGGCCTTCTCTACTTTAAGGGAGTAGGATTTCTTTCGTCAGTGGCGGACCTGTGCATGACGTAAATATGAATATATGGTCATGTTGATTACATATTTGTGGTTGACTGGAAGGTAAGTGGCTGTACGTTAGCATTAGGAGAGTTGGGTTGAGTTGAGTGATTTGGGCTGCTCTTAACGAGTTCTTGAGAGCCGATGAGGGTAAATTGAGGTAAGAATCGAGCAGTGCCGAAATGCAAGGGCAGGGGAAACGGGAGATCTCCGAAAAAACCCCGCCAAACAGCGGCATTGTCCGGCAAGATTCCCACTTGCGAAAATCCGGGAGAGAGTCGGCCGGTGATTGAACCCGAACCGGGTGGGAGGTGAGCCGTCATAATGACAGTGATTAGGACTATAATTTTAACTGAGTGTAGCATGACAGTTGCATTCACTGGTAAAAAGGGTAAGTTTTATTGGTAAGAATAGCCATTTAAGTTTCACATACAAAAACCATAAGCCGACCTCCTGTGGCGCAGTCGGTTGGTGCGCTGCCAGTTTGGTGAGTGGAATGTTCTGGGTTCAAATCCCGGGTAAGGCATGGGTGTTAGTTTAAGTTAGGTCATAAGTTATTTTATAAGCCGTCCCCTGCAAGCCTTCGGGCATAACACCGGGGAACGTTAATCAGCCCTTTCCAATCTAATCCATTCCAACCCAACAAAGGCTATAAGTCCTATAGCGTCTTTAACAAATAATGAATTTTTATTTGGTTACCACCATTCGTAAGAACTCCATCCATCACGAATCTGGCTACTCTGATGTGTACGTAACAGTTTAATATCACATGAAATGTAGAAATGCTACTTATTATGGTAATTATTTTTATTTCCATTTTGAAAGCTCTCGCATCAAAATTTTCTCGGAATTTTAAGGGATGTAAAATCTGACCTGAATCAATTTAAATAGGATAAATTATTTTGTATTTGAACCATTATCAAGGCTAGCCAAAAAAGCCATAATAAAGTTTCAAGCCATTAAATATTTTATTGTATCTTCATAATTTTGCAAATTCTAGAAAACGATTTAGGTCATTGCACACTATATCTTCATGTAAAGTGGTATTTCCATTTTCGGAGGGTGAATGATACTAAATTTTCAAGCAATTCAAAAGTAAATTTAGGCTAGCCACTTTTTTTACAGGAGACCGGAATATGTAGCTGTGACCACAATCAAATATTGGTGAGAATAAATGAAGAGAATCTTGACATTTTTGCTATTATTGTTTTTAGGTACGTAAAAACAATTATTGCATTAATTCACTGCATCATCCTAGTTCGGAATAAAAGTTATCTCTGTTATTGAATTAAACGCAAGAAGGAATAAAAAAAACATAATTTTAAATATCTGAAAAATTTAGGAAACAAATGTTACACATAAACTGAAAAATAACATTACTTTTCACAAGGAAATAATGTTATTTGATTGTCACTGTAATACACTAAATATATTTCACTAATGCATACTTATAAATATTGGTTAATTTATAGGCCTAGTGTTATGTGATTTCAGCAAAATTATATTGCACTAACTGAAAGGTATCATTATCTAGTTCATGCAACATCAGACGCAAATAGATTTTCTGCTTTATAATTACGTTATAAACATATCATAAGTAATATAAAATATCGTGGTCTATTATTTAGCGAGAATTGCAATTATATTATATATTTTATTATAATTGCAATAAATGAGAAATTTTAAAAACAAACTTAATAAATTATTTATTTATCCCATCTTTAACAAGCCATTAGAATTCGTTATTTCCCTAGTAGCCAACGTACAAAGGTTCTCTGGCAGCAAGTTTTCTTGTAATGTTTCCATCGACTACTCAGGATGTATAGAGTTTAAAGAAATGCTGGTAAGTGCTAGAACACATTCTGTCTCCTCAAACTTTTTAGTCTCTTTTAACGTTCTCCCTAACAAAAATCAGAACAAAAATACATGAAGTCACAATCAGTCTCAAATCAATTTTGTCTTGAATTTGGTAGAAATGATTGCGATATCATCTGATTTGTAAACNAAAGTCACAATCAGTCTCAAATCAATTTTGTCTTGAATTTGGTAGAAATGATTGCGATATCATCTGATTTGTAAACAAAGTTTTTTATTTAAGTCAAAGCCTGTAGTACATCCTTGTTCAACACAAAATTCTACCACTGACTTACACATTGGTTTAGGAATACATTTGGTATTTCAGCTATAATATGGTATCTCTCAAGATCGCCCAAATACGGTATGTTTGTGGATGCAAACAAGCAACTTTCTATTTTACTAATTTATGATTAGACTTATTTTGGCTCTTTTTATTGTCTTTTATTCATACATGCAGGTTGGCATTTAATTTTAGTCGTTGCAAAAACTAAAATTTTTCTTTATCAAAGGCTGTGCTAGTATGTCGTTTGTTTCGTTTCGCGAATTTTTCCGGGAAATGACGTCTTTGTTAATGAGATAAAATTTATTTTAAACTGGTTTTCTTTATGAAACCATCTCTTTGAACTTGAATTTAATCTGTCTCGTCGAAGTCCGCTCAAATAGATTACATACCTTAATTACGGTTAGGCTTTAAACATTCTGGTTCTCTCCTTTTTTCTCGGAGGCATTATAAAAGTATTTCAGAGACCGTATTGCCGACACCTTTTACTTTTCTCAGTCTTCGCTTTGAATAATATCACATTTTACTTCCTAGTCAGTTTTTTTAAGGGATTTCCGTGCTGTAAAAATACCTTTGTGAGGTGCAGAGTTACGCTATAACACTACGAGCTATGAAACGGTCTCGCATTGTGCATATTACCTAAAAAGAAAATAAAAAATACCATTTTAAGTACTCAATATATTTATATGGGGTTAAATTCATTGACAGATTCTTTTATTCTGTTAATTAGTGTATACAGCATTAGATTATACAGTCTGTATCTCAGAATTTAAAACTTTTTAAAATAATTNTTATTCTGTTAATTAGTGTATACAGCATTAGATTATACAGTCTGTATCTCAGAATTTAAAACTTTTTAAAATAATTAATGGTATAAACCATTAAGTCGGTTAATTTGATTGCATATTTATTGAATTTAAAAAAATTATCCAATTTTTTTTAAATTAAATGAAATTAGTTATATGTAAGAAGGAGTTTGTTTTAATTTCGATATCATACATTTATACATAATACAAATTTCATAAGTTTTACAAAAAATATAATTTTTCATGTTATTTAATTTTGTGGGTTACTTAACATTCTTAATCGAAACATATAAAATATTGCTGTATGTGGTTGCGTTTTTATTTCAAATATACACCATCGGAATATATTAATTAGTTCAAATCCAGTTCTTATTNTTATTCTGTTAATTAGTGTATACAGCATTAGATTATACAGTCTGTATCTCAGAATTTAAAACTTTTTAAAATAATTGATGGTATAAACCATTAAGTCGGTTAATTTGATTGCATATTTATTGAATTTAAAAAAATTATCCAATTTTTTTTAAATTAAATGAAATTAATTATATGTAAGAAGGGTATTTTGTTTTAATTTCGATATCATACATTTATACATAATACAAATTTCATAAATTTTACAAAAAATATAATTTTTCATGTTATTTAATTTTGTGGGTTACTTAACATTCTTAATCGAAACATATAAAATATAGCTGTATGTGGTTGCGTTTTTATTTCAAATATACACCATCGGAATATATTAATTAGTTCAAATCCAGTTCTTATTNAGCTGTATGTGGTTGCGTTTTTATTTCAAATATACACCATCGGAATATATTAATTAGTTCAAATCCAGTTCTTATTTATATATTTCGGAAATTCACGTGTTTGTCACGTAATATATTGTTACAAGACACCATAGTGAAGGATAGAAGTCTTAATAAAAAGAAAAGAACTAAATTTGACATTTAAATTTATTCTCACGGCTATTGTTTACAACGTTGAATTATCTATTCAACTATTACTCTTTTTTTCCTCAGTGAGCGCAATATTTAATGTTTGTCTCTGTTGTAGTTAAAGTCCTCAGTACCTGTATTTTGGTTGTAGTAACTTATTTCACACTCATTATTAACACATGCACAATCAGTCTATTGCCATCACTCAAAGTATCTTACACTCACTCATCCCGTCCAGTAGTTTCGCCCGCCAGTCTCACCTACACTGTACCGATACTCGCAGTCCGCAACCTTCACTCCCGCTGGTAACTCTCGCCGCCACTCTGCGCTCTGATGGCTCGTCGTTTCACTGGTCTTCGTACACGTGTCGCTTAAGGTCGCACAACTCCCCAAACTCTCATCTGTCTGCTCGGAGGCTCGTCGCAGCTTAAATAATCTCGGTGGTCCGATATGGAACGTTACCAGCACCCGAGTCTCGGCGAGAGACAAGGGCAATGGACCAGGACATTCTTTCAGAAAACAGCAGAAATTAATTTCTCTGAAGGTCAGGAGCACGCAGAACTTCCAGTGGTTCTTTGTCATCTCAATAAAACCAGTTTGTAAATTAATGGTGTTTCATAACTATAAGCAGCCATACGGGGTAAAATAAAGAATATTTTATTAAATGAACCTATTATCAGAAACGTAAAACGCTATATTTACACCACTATGAAATCTTTCAGCTGCTCTTATAATAACAAAGATTTTTCCACGTTTTTTTTTTTTCACTTTTTTTTTTTTTTTTTTGGGCAATTTGTACAGTAAGTTATATTACTGTTGTTGATCGCAGAACATGAACACGCGGATTGTTTACTTAGGTCAATCTAAGGTTCTTTGCTTATCTCAATAGTGGAGGAAGCTCCAGTGCATAGGGGCGGGGCGCATGAGGCTCAAGCTCAACGCCGGACCTACGAGTATCTCTCAGATGACTTGCTTTATGAGAATTATTATAAACTTCTGATGAATTAATGGCATTATAAATANTTTTTTTTTTTTTTTTTTTTGGCAATTTGTACAGTAAGTCATATTACTGTTGTTGATCGCAGAACATGAACACGCGGATTGTTTACTTAGGTCAGTCTAAGGTTCTTTGCTTATCTCAATAGTGGAGGAAGCTCCAGTGCATAGGGGCGCATGAGGCGCAAGCTCAACGCCGGATCTACGAGTATCTCTCAGATGACTTGCTTTATGAGAATTATTATAAACTTCTGATGAATTAATGGCATTATAAATAGTTTTATTATCGTTGTGGAACCATTACTCCGCATTTTTAATTGTAAATTGTAAGCTCCTGTTTAAAACAAAAAAAAATATGTCAAACCCTACAACCTNAAAACAAAAAAAAATATGTCAAACCCTACAACCTTTAAAAATTATAAAAAAATCTATATATTTTACATTTTGTATGCAATAGAGGAGAGCATTTATCACAGTCATGAGATGACTTAAACGAATTATGAGATATTTTCATACAAATCATCTGAAATTACCACATTAAAGCTTATGGTTCAACAGAGTCCCGCTCCTAATCACAAATTGGTAGGCCTGCATGCTCGTCTTATTGCAGACGATGTTAGATATTAATGCTGCCTCTGTAAAGTACACGTAATAAGGCGATATACTGTTACAAATAGAAGCTATTCCAGAAATGTCGTGTTTATTGTCGTGTCAGTAGCAGTTGCATAGAAGCTGAAGGGCCCCACCTGCCTGCATCATTCTTCTCCTTTTCTGGCCGAGAAGCGCGGGAGCTATAAGGGTTAAACTGGCACGCGTTACAAGTGCGCCATCGCCGCTACGCGCAGGGCTCTGAACTGGCGTGCCGTGTTCCCGTAGTGTGGCGTGTACCTAGGGAACTTTCAGTGGTGACGCTATCATTTTATTGATGAAACGTTTGTAGAAATGTATAATACAGGCCCTTATCGTAGTTTGGTTCGTGTCCAGCTAGTATGTTTTAAGATAAGGCAGTTTGAGAAAGCCGTTTATAACTGCATTGGAGAGCTCCAAAATAATGTTTACAGCACGCGTGGTAACTTTAAAGTACCATTTCTTCATCCTCTGGGGAATGGTGTCTTTTCGTAGGTAAGCATACTGGGGGCACGTATATTATTTTTATACACATAGGGATTCCAAACACTCTGCAGGGTAGTTGAAGCGGCAGGCAGGCGGAACTGCGTATTGACTGCGGCTTATTTGTAACTTGATACCAGAGTAATCATTCAAATAACCTTGCATGTTTTGCCAGACAATACGCCAAACAATGTCCTATACTGATACGGTGATACGTGATCGATGATAATATTTATACTTTTAATTAATATATAAAATCTTTTTTTAAAAATTCCGTATTTAGTTTTAGTGCCCCGTGTGACGTTAGTGATTTATGGACTTCAATTATTCAACATCCGAATGAAACTTACGTTGAGAATAAACTACTGAGTGCGTATCCCTCATTCTTTTACGATATTACGTACGTCTTCCTTTTAATTAAATTATTTTTATTAAGTTACAAATACGTTTATTTTTAATTTTATGAATATTGTTTATAAATGTCTTAAAATAATACCGGCTTGATATTTCTTCCTTTGCTAACAGAAATTTACATNTTTATGAATATTGTTTATAAATGTCTTAAAATAATACCGGCTTGATATTTCTTCCTTTGCTAACAGAAATTTACATTTTTTTCATTTAAATATTTATAAAAAATCGTGTATCCTGCATAATTTTTTGGATTATTACTCTCAAGATATATTTATAGATTCACCGTCAATACAATAAATTACTTCGTTTATCACTGAATACCTAACATTACATTAAACATCGTTTCTAAAGAGAATAATTTAGTATAGTCTCACTTTCCCAAACAAAATCCCTATGCAGTAACACGAAACCATAATACAAACGTTATATACTTACTTCATGGCCATTTGTGCCATGTTTATTACTTAAAAACGTCTGGAAACTGAAACGAGTTCATCCTTTAATAACCATCCACGTAAATGTCTCCATACGCTTTATATCAGCCAATATAGTAAATATTTAACATGGCTACTTGATTTTTCGTTTCGCTTTTCTCCCGGCGTATTCATTATTAAATTTAAAGGTTTCATATGTTGATATTATTTTTAAGTCATGGGAGTTTTCTTAGCAGAGAAGAATTTTATTAAACACAACACACGTGAGCAGGTTTGCTTTGTGTGTTCCCTGCATTGTCCTTTGTGTAATAACAACACTGCTAGCTCGCAAATTTCACACGTAAACCCTTCTATCATGAGTTGCCCAGAATATTATATAAACAAAACTAAATTCCTAGAGGGAAAACAATGGCTGGTGTGTTTTTGGGAGGACCCGCTGCTTTATCCGACCTTCTAGAGCGAGTATAAGATAAAAAGTGTCGAAAGGGGCTGGCAGATAATTAAAGTGTGCCCTGGAGGCAGGCCGAGGTTGAGAANGAGTATAAGATAAAAAGTGTCGAAAGGGGCTGGCAGATAATTAAAGTGTGCCCTGGAGGCAGGCCGAGGTTGAGAATGGGACGATGTCTGTGGGGGGAGGGGGTTTGGCAACAACAAAAGGTTGTTTGTGAGTCTCGCGAGGTAACTTCCTTTGAGCCCCTCGCTTCTTCCGACTTGGAACAAAAGCTTCGCACGCCCTCGCGAGCACAAAAAAGGAAAACTCGCAATATACAGAAAAGTTACCGAGGTGGGGGAACTGCGTACATAAAACACAAAACAATTGTGGAGTAATGCGACCCCACGAGGGGTTTAGAATTGTTCTTCTTTTTGGTTGTTGATAAATTTGGGACAACAAGTTGTTGACGCGTTGAAAATTAACAGTTGCGATGTAATAAGGAACAACATATAATTGAAAAAGCAAAATAAGAATTTTCAATTACATATTATACTATTTAGTAAATCATTATTTATAAGAACATGTATCCTTCCGTATGTCTTTGTGGCATTGCTAAGCGATTGTAATCACGTACTCTAAAATAACTTTCTTTTTCCTAACCATATACGTGTTTGTGCTTCAGCGTTGCTTAGAAGTTGACTGCGTTAGGGTGTAAATAAATAGGTCATGACCTACAGACACAATGAGCAGGTATATNTAGGGTGTAAATAAATAGGTCATGACCTACAGACACAATGAGCATTAAGATTATGTTAAGTAGTACCACAATGTACTTGAACCCCTGCGAGAGAAATAAAGGGCATTGCCTTAAAATAAATACGTGTTACTTAATGATACATGTGAAAAATTTCTTCGTTACTAGCTACAACTTTGTGTATAAAACATTACATTTCGAGTTATTATAAACCTTTCATAACTGAATTTCATAAAACATCATTACTCCAAACTCTTAATATTCCTGTTTTAAAGACTGATTGCAGTCAAAATTTAAACATCATTATACAAAAAATTTGGTTAAATATAATATTAACAGTAAAACAATCGGGTGTACAATTTCAAGGCCAATCCATTTTTATATAAACTATAAATTAAGTTGTTCTGAATGATACATCGTGGACAACCATACAATAATGATGTAATATAACCCCCGCTTTTTAAAAAAAAAGCTACATTACATTACCACCTTAAACAACGTATACTCAAAATGTATTACTAAGACATGCATCGCTATAAGGAAATTGTTTTCCAAGATTATAAAACTAAGTAGGTTTATGAAACATAGTACAGTAACACCAATATCATGATTGCGAATCCAATCAATAGGGTAGGTGCTTAGGTTCAAAACGATACAATGACGGAAATTATCTTCGGTTTTGATTTTTTTTTATGTTTAAAATTGTAGCAACTGTTGAACCGAGTGGGTCTGGTCACGTGTAAATGATAACGGATTCGCATTCAGGAGATAGCATGTTCGTTCCCAATCGGCTGTTTCCATCGAGTAATTTCCCGTCCCCACCACAGAGAAATTTGGGCGTCATTCTCTTCAATGTGCTTATCCGTTTCCACGTACATTCAGTTGAACACCGCTGACTAGCAAAATAACGTACAAACGGAAATTATTTTTGGAAGAATTTTAAGGTTTGCACGCACATAGTTAACATGTTTTAAACATTTCGCCAAAATGTTATGAAATAAGTTTTATTTACAAAAATCTGACACAGAATCTGAATGAGTCTTACAAACCGAGATGAAAACACATAACCATAAAATCTAAGTGATTCAACACGTCAGGTGAAAATAACCTGTATAAAATTGTAAAATTGCACATACTGCCAGTTCTCAGGATTAATACGCATTACGGTATTGTCACATAAACGAATTATCCCTACTTTTTGATGTGGATTAATATATGTTCAGTTAGGCACAAAATAAAAATTTATAAAAAATTTTAAAACATAATATAAAATATGCAGCAAACTACATTATTTGGATTTGAAATACAAATATTGGAAAATTATTGGACCCTAAATGATAGCTTTAAAAATGTTTTAAACACACAGCATAATTAAAAAAAATAATTAAAGAGAACTGTAATAGGTAAGCTGTTAAATTTTAAAACGTGCGAATGATTTATTAGAAAAAGAGGTTCGTTTTATAGCTATTATTTTGACATAGGCAACATATGTTTCAGATATAAAATAAAGAATTTTACGTTACGCAAATAAAAGTACAAATTAAGTTAAAAAGGCAAAACAAACAAGTTGAAAAGTATTGAATGAATTAAATTAAACACAAGAATATTAAATTTAATTTTACAAAAGTTAAGAGTGAAAAAAAAATTGTAAAATCTTCACCAAAATGTAATATTTTTTAACCTTAAGTGTCTTTGTGCAACTGTATTGACTTGTTTTTCAATTTATAAAAAATTGCCGCATTACTTTCAATTTATTGGTATAATTTGAAAAGTTATAATTAAAAAGGACGTTTTTTTTATTTATCACACCGAATTATCGTAAATGTAGGCTGACGATGGATCACATATTAAATAAATGAAATTCACTGTAATTGACNTTATCACACCGAATTATCGTAAATGTAGGCTGACGATGGATCACATATTAAATAAATGAAATTCACTGTAATTGACTATATGAGCATGCATACAATCCGGACGTATCAGGTTATCTACTATATGGTTACATTTTGGTTGGATTTCTTTTAGTGGGTAATATTAGCCTCATTTCACTAGAATGTTTTTAAGCCGTCCTAAAAACTCATACCAACGACAAGGTACGATCGAGTATCTACATCACTTGTCAGTTAAGATAACTGCTATTAATTTAACCCCTTAACGTACATANGACAAGGTACGATCGAGTATCTACATCACTTGTCAGTTAAGATAACTGCTATTAATTTAACCCCTTAACGTACATATTAATTTTTAGATTCAGGTGTTGGAAAATAAGTAATTTTTGGTGTGAATAGTAATTGAGAGTTTCTTATAACAACCCACACTCTGGTACATAGGGAAAGAGTTTCAGTGTATCCTTGCTACAATAAGTAACCAATCACATAATATTTTGTGTTTCAGCAGCAACCACTATCATCGGCCCATGGTCCTTATTGGTAACAGCATCTGGGCTTGTACAGCACCAACCATGACTTCAGCTACTTTGCGGCATGTCAGACGTGAACGAGTGTACTCGGGATAATAAGTTAATGGGGTTAAGTACTTGTACCCAGAGCAATACTCCATAAACTCTTACAAATTATGAAACCCACAAATTAACTATATCTCAAACGAATGACAAGCGGCGAGACGGAGGTCGGACAGTATCTCCAGAAACCGAGCAGACACATTGCGGTTTCTCCGTCCAGTCACACATTTGCCAGCATCTTCACAAAAAANAGTATCTCCAGAAACCGAGCAGACACATTGCGGTTTCTCCGTCCAGTCACACATTTGCCAGCATCTTCACAAAAAAACACTTACGGTCTAAAAATAGTGGCCATAAGTTTCCCAAATCACATTATACCTGCTTAACAGTTGTTCCCAATGACAAAAATCTTCTAAAACCCCAATCTTTACAGCCGCCCAAACATCTTCACTACAATCAAAAAATAATATTTAGAGTAGCATATTCATTTAATATTACAAAGAATATAAGAAATTAATAAGTGACGACCTGCATGGTGAAGTGGATAGAGCGTATAAATATAATCGTAGTCATATTTCTTTTGCTAGTAATTACTTTTGGAAAGTTTCACGCGTGTGGTACGTGCTGCCGGTCAGTCACGTTGTCCACTCGTCCTGGAAATGCCACGGGAACCAACAGAAATGTGCTTGTCTCGCATCTTATTGTCACCTGTTATTAAGACATGCATCAATGGCTAAGCCATTCTCGAAACACAACCATCGCACGTTGATAAANCTTATTGTCACCTGTTATTAAGACATGCATCAATGGCTAAGCCATTCTCGAAACACAACCATCGCACGTTGATAAATAGGTACACCGCGAACTTACAGCACACATTTTGGAGAACGAAACTGCTTCCTTTATTAATATTGTCCTACTAATATTATAATTGCGAAAGTTTGTGAGGATGGATGCATGGATNACGAAACTGCTTCCTTTATTAATATTGTCCTACTAATATTATAATTGCGAAAGTTTGTGAGGATGGATGCATGGATGTTTGTTACTCTTTCACGCGAAAACTACTGAATGGATTTTAATGAAACTTTATAATAATATAGCTCATACATCAGAATAGCACATAGGCTATGATTTATAAAGATATATTGTAAATTGGCCNCACGCGAAAACTACTGAATGGATTTTAATGAAACTTTATAATAATATAGCTCATACATCAGAATAGCACATAGGCTATGATTTATAAAGATATATTGTAAATTGGCCAAAATATAACGATTAGTGTCAAGTAAGTCGGAAAAAAATTCTGACATCTGCGAGCTATTTTGGCGTGCGCTGCAAAAACCGTAAGAGTAACACGAATATAATTTATGGTGGAAATGTTTCTCTTAAATAGTTCTACAAAAAAGTCCACGACAGCATATATCTTTATTTTATGTGTAAGCCATGATTGCCAAAATAGTGAACCATAAATACAATAAAATTTTATACTATATTTCCAATGCACATGTTGCAGTAACAAATAAATTCTTTACCAAAACAAATACTTTTATCGCTTCCGATATTTTAAGTAGATAAACCTTGTCTAATTACACTACGTAATTTGGAAAAATATGTTTAAAGTTACGACGATGAGAAAGTGACTGCGCGCTGCTAAAATGGTTCGGTCCGGCGGGCGCAGGGCGATCGGGCGCACTGCGGGTGCGTGGGGGAAAATTCGCTCATCGCTGAGTGCGCGACCCTAACGCGGGCAGACGCGTGAAGGCAGACGTCGTTGACGGTTGTGTCCGTTTTGTTTAGTAGCTATTATTTTAATTGGAAAGGCCGGTATTGCATTTTTTTTAAGTATAAAATAATAATAGCGACCGTACTGGATTTTTGGTAGTGTAGAAAAAGTAGCTACTAAGAATTATGCCGCGAAAGCGTAAGTCTAATCTTTCCCAAAGCTCTAATTAAGCTCAAGCTATGAAAGTAGCTAGAATTGATTGACGAGACGTTTCCACAAGCCGAACTGCGAAGGCTTGAACAGGCGGTGCGTGAGGCACCACACAGAGCTGCTGAGACACCAGAACAGGCCCAACATCGGCGTCGACAGCATGCTATCTAGCATCTCAACGAGCTGCTGAGACACCAGAACAGTCCCAAGCTCGGTGTCATCAGCAGACGACTTACCTGGCGTCCCAAAGAGCTACAGAAACCGTTCAAGAGGCTGAATCTCGCAGACGCACTGTTGCTGAAAAGGCACAACAGCGACGTCAAATATTCACAAGAAACACGTGGGGGGTGTTCGATAAAGCTGCATTTGAGTATGACGAGACTCTTGTTTATGAAAGCCACAAGCTTAACTGGAGAAGCCAAGGGAGAAAATGCGCTTATACCACGCATCCCAATTATACCTAATAACTTACCATTTAAATTTAAACGTCTGCAGTTCCCATTGAAAGTTGCATTTTCAATTACTATCAACAAATCACAGGGTCAAACCTTAAAGGTAGCAGTAACACATTTGGGCACGCCATGTTTTTCCCACGGTCAGCTCTACGTAGCTTGCTCACGTGTTTCTAAATCGAAAAATCTGCATGTTTACGCTGAATGAAAAAATCGTTCAACATAGTTTATAGGAGTATATTGCAGTAAATAGAAGCCTAAAAAATATAATTATTACTCATACAACAGAATAGGCTATCATTTCTATAGATATATACGCAGACGAAGTCGCGGGTAGCCGCTAGTGTAGAAATACATACGATTTCAGGACAAGGCGAACACATACGTCTTTATAACCTCCTTAATCGATATCTCTCTGAAATTTTTGAGGGTAGTAATTTGTGAACGTCTATAGAAATGTGATTGCAACCTGTTTAATGGCTCGTGTCTGGTCGAAGAGAAATATGTGTAATGTAATTATGTATGAGGTTTATGGAAATTAATACGTATTTATCAATACAAATACATAGTATTTATCAAAATAAAACTGAATTTCACGAAAAGCGTTAAAAAAACAGAAAATAAATTTTGTTTATGCAAGGAACTTTAATAAAGGGGGATTTACGATTTTCTTAAAAACAATATAATGTATATATTCTTTATTTATGTGAAGAAATTAAGGCCATATGGCCTTGTACATAAAGTCGGGTCAGTGGTTTATACGACCGAAGTTTCGTGAAAGAACATAAGACGGTCTAGAAATATTGTATATTGATTTGAGATTAGTGTTTCGTTATATTTTAACTCATTCAGATCCAGCGTACACAAATGTGTACAAACTGTTATTCAAGTAATTTTTGGTCTGTATTGTACAATGTGAAGCTCAGTGGCCAGTGTTATTACGTAAAGACAACTGATTCGTAAACTACGCTACTGGTTTAGGTTATGATTACTTCACATTACTGTTCTGTACTCAGTGCTTACATCTCATTGTTTGTGACAAGGAAACATGTGTTGTATAGACGTAGGTCCAGTACACATAATACAATTTCTTGTTTGCATCACCTAAAACTCTTAATTAAAGAGGCTTTGAAAGAGCCAGTAGTTAATTAAATAATGGCCTGAATTTTCACTTTACTTAAACATTGTCTTTCGCATACACCGTCCAAAAACTCAGTTTTCGGAGCGACGTGAGCTGTAACACTTGTTTGCCACTGTAAGAGGACGTGCAGTATTAGTACGCACCTATGTGCTCCCTACTTACGCCAATCAGGGCGCAGATCACCGTAGGTACAAAAGGAAACCTTTACATCGGATTGCCCGCCCACAGCGTGATTGATATTACCAGTTGGAGCCCAGAATGGATCTATATTCTAAATGGTGCACTATGAGCAAGTTTAAAAAGACGGGCTGAGCCAGACAATTGCTACCATAGTTTCCTAACAAACTTGTCAATTTACTTTTAAAATCAGGAAAATGAATTGTGCTGTTTAAATAAACAAGAGTTGTGGATAATATCACTTTCGCAAATAAAGGTAACTGGTTCTAGATATTTTATAATGTGATTATCGGTTTTGATTTAGTTCTTGTATGAAAATCATTAAGGAAGTTTGTAAAACAGTAACATATGGCAATCACCAAGCCCAATAATTCATAAAAATTATATTAAAAAATTTTAAGACAAAAAGTTATGTTTATCTATAAATTGTTCCCAAAACTTACTTAGAGTGGTTGTAAAGTTTCAGTACATTATTTGATGGATATATAAAACACCGTTTGATTTTTAGCAATAACATCGTAGCGGCCGGGAAAAATAATTATCAAACATACGTTTTTAAAACACTCTGAAGCTTGATGAAGTTTGTAAGTTGCATATGCTCACACTGAATTACTAGAACTTCTATAAACGATCACTCGACACAAAAAAAAAACTCTTAGCTGCATCTATAGTAAGTTGTAATAATTTAACTTGTTACACATATTCTTTTTGCTATATAAAATGCAACACTGTCGTCGCACTTCTCCTTTTCAAAGTCCTAAATCATTACCACCGATTTTACTGTAGTATAAAGAAAAGGTGCCAGCAGATCTCAACATGTTTCAGCTGCAATTTTCCAGAAACGGAAGTAAATGACACGTTTGGAATATCCAATTTTATACTGTGCTGATCCGTGATTATAATTTTTTTTAAATAATAATATGAACGTTTTTATTCCTGTTTCTTTGGTGCGTTTTTTTGGAAGGTGAAATATTGAAAATTAAAGCAAATAAATTTTGTGTTACAGTAAATTATAGCATTAGAATCCAATACAGGCAGGCCTCGCCAAAAAAGTAATAATAATAACTTTGCTCCGAAAATGAGGAGCTAGTTCAACAAAAAAAAATTGTTCCTGAAAAAAAATTGTATAACCTTATACAATCGTACATTGTCAGTAATTACTATGAATCCGAATTTATGATGCAAAAACGAAGAATTGCTGGAAAAATGGTCAAGCTGAGATTTTATGGTTATTGTACCTATAAATGTATGTAGTAATAGCGAACCAGCCCAGCTTCGCCCGGGTACAATTGAGTTTTACAGTGAAACACTAATAAATAAATTGGGAAAAGACAATGCATTTATCTGAAAAAAGAATTATTAAATTATCCTACGTTGGCCTAGATTTTGAACTAATAACGGCAACCCAAAAAAAAGTAAATTTTTTTACCCGATAGCCAAGAAGTAGGGTATTGTTTTTGGAGTGTATCTATGCAACTATCGCGTAGTTACCACATTTCCGCTTTCCAGCGTCGATGTGTGAAAATCAAAACTTGAGTTTCATTAAGTTGTAGCTTAAGAAATAAGTGTACCTATGTACAACTTTTGCGCTTGGATGAGGGATCTTAATCGATCACCAAAGTTAAGCAACGTTCCCAGCGGCACACATTTGGGGATGGGTGACCGTTTAGTGGCATAACATCTGAGCGCTTCCGGGCTTTGGGAGGCACGTTAAATATTCGGTGCCGTATGTTATCGATTGAGAGCAGTCGTTTAGCTATTTCAGAAGTCTTTGGGCAGCCTGGTAATTTCTGAAACCAGAGGAAAAAAAATTTCGGCCACGTTCACAGCCGTTGCAGAATTACGTTTTGTTGTTATTCCACAGGACCCGTACAATTTGCCGTTATAAAAAGGACCCTATGTCCTATTACAGGACCTAAAGTACCTACATACCAAAATTCATCAAAATCCGTTCTGCCGTTATGGAGCTTAGCGGTAAAAGATATACACACATTCACACACACACAGACTTTTGTATTTATAATGTTAGTAGGATAGGATGTTTCGTAATATGTCTATCATTAAACTCGGGGTGTAAACCTTTGATGTAGAAACGATAAATCATAAAGTGTATTTAATGATGATTGCGTCGTACAAACGTGTAAGTAATTACATGCCTGCAAAATTGCTTAACAGAATGGAAGTTATTTGCTTTAGCATATGTTCATTATCAATGAGCAAAATATATCACCATGAACAACTTTCGTAGGTAAAATGATTTCTGTAAATATTATATATCGTATTTGGTTTGAAAATCAACATGAGTATTCATTCTGGACATTTTGGTAATATATATAAAGATATTTTCCAATAGTTCAATTAATAATTATTTGAATATTCATCAACTGAAACAGCAAATAACTATTTGTGGCGTATCAAAGCTGTTCAGTGTTGCTGTTAAATATATTTCTTCTTTGATACGATCGTAAAAACGTATGATCTGTAGAATCTGTTATTATACGAGGAACATTTTATTTTAATTTTTTTCATTTGGGGTTAGGAAATATCACTTATAATATTAAATATGGTGACGCAGGTCACTTTTGCAATGAGTATCAAAAGGGTTTTCGTTTCATNGAAATATCACTTATAATATTAAATATGGTGACGCAGGTCACTTTTGCAATGAGTATCAAAAGGGTTTTCGTTTCATGTAAATTAAATGTCTTTTAAAGCAGAAACCCGTGTTATATTCAATTAGTAAATAATTTATTAAAAAATTATAACTTGTTTTTATTTGTACATATATTATAACTTTTTAACCAATCTTAAATATCCGTAATATTGGTGCCAAATTTTTGTAAATACCATAAAAAAACCACCAAAAATATTTTTTGAATTTGTTTTGCGGTATTTAACCTATTTTTTTTTTGCATTATTTTTATGCGAATGAAACCTTTCTTAGAAGTATATTTGTAAAAGTCGCTAACCGTAAAACTGAAAAAATCTGAGGTTCATATTTTGAAATCATAGGATATGGGCACGCCAAAAATTACGAATGTAGAACGTTTTGAACTCGTTGTAGTGTTGACACGGCAGGAGTTTCCCCTGCTGTATTTTACGTGATAACTGGAATGAAATTGTTCTGCTAGTAGGTATATTGCAGTTATAACGTCTCACTGGAACGTAGATTGAATGGGCATGCTAAAAAGAAGAGGCACAGTGCATTTATTTTTGAAAAGATACATTAAAAAACTACCCCGAATCCCGCTCATCTCAACGGTAAGGTTACTGAACTTACGAATTGAGAGTTTTCGTTCGGCTACCCACACAGCGTTATAGTACTACAAAACACCTTTAATATTTCTGACTGACATTATTTTATAACATTTTCAAAGTGAGACATATACAACGTGTTTCCGAACAACACCAAAATCTCTGCAGGATATTCATAACAAAAAAATTAAATGAAAATATATGTACCACTTTTTCCCAAAATGGATTACTATGGGAGTGTCGCGCCCCTAAAATCAACGGCTTTAAATGAAATTGAGTTCAACATATCAGGAACTACTCATGATTAAGCAAAAAATCGGTGAATAGTGTTATATACAACAGAGATCTTACACCTGTGGAAATGCGGTTGGTAATATCATCCCCCGTCATCATGAAAATAGGGGTTGCCGTCCTNCCGTCATCATGAAAATAGGGGTTGCCGTCCTATCTTTGCACGCAAAATATGAACAATAAGCTGTAAGCGGTTTGTTGAGACGACTTAAGAATCAACACATTTTAACCTACAAAAATTGTCGTCTTGTCGGAATACTCTCAGGGGAACAGTTTTCGCGAAATCCTTTCGGAAATTACATAAGAAAAACAGACGGGGAGTGGCCTGCGAAGTTGGCAACACGCCTCCCACGGGGCGGTGCAACTCTACGTTGCACATGACTTCGCGATGCGCTAGTGACAGCCTGATGGTAGTCGGTGTAAACAATGGCGCGCATTCAGTCGTGTACTCGCGATATATGTGTTACTGACTTGGTTGCAGCAAGATATTACGATGGAGCATTACACGTGGGCGGAATGTACAGGCACGGTGCTGGTGTGTTGATGCAGCGATTATAAAAGACGAGCTGCCGAGCGAGATTCTTTACGCAGACCGCTTTCCCGGCAGGCTAGTCCCGCACCATATGCGACGTTTGAGGCAGTTACCAGACGGCATCGTGAAACAGGAACGGTGCAGTTAAGGGCAAGGTAATGTGCGTGGCAATACGTAGTTTGACGCATGATGTGCGCAGCCATAACGTATGGGGCATGTGCTTCAAGCACGAAAATCAGAAATAGGACGACGGCCTAATGGTGATATAGAATGTTAATACACTAGCGCCGCCTAGGTGATGTAAAAATCAACATACGAAATGGAATATGGCGGTCTCCACCAATGTATAAACAAATCACAAACGAAAAAACCAAGATGGCTGCATGCGATAGAATGAATATGGGTGAGGGTACAGTTGAAATATGAGATACTGGAGCCACAGGCCACCCACATTTCCGGTCACCAATTACGGGTTTGTGTAAATGTGTGGTGCGGTGTAGTTGGTGACACGTTTCTTGTACCACACGTCTTGCCCCAACGAATGACTTGAGAAATTTACCTGGCGTTTCTCACCAATACATTACCCGATTTGTTAGACGATGTTCCCTTTAATATTCGTGATGGTATGTGGTACCAACATGACTGTACACCCACCCACTTTGCAATAGATGTGCGTGCGTACCCTGTCAAATACATTTGGTGCTCGCTGGATCGTCGTGGAAGTGCTGTGACATGGCCTGCAAGATCACCGGATATGTCACCGCTAGATGTTTTCGTGTGGGACACTTGAAATCTGTTGTGTATACCTCGCCGGTAGAACTGAGGGACGATCTGGTCCAGCGGATACAGCAGCTGCCGACAGCATACGAGCGATGCCCGGTGTTTACGAACGCTTGCGTCAGCCACTGTCACGGCGATGCAATGCCTGTCTTGAGACACGTGGAACAACCTTTGAGCAGTCCCTGTAAACAGTGTGATTAGTGCTTTTACGTTTGCTAATCTAGGTTACTTGTACTTTCTCATTACAATTTTTTACTAAGTATCTGCATTTAGATCATTGTGCTACTTTACTTTTGTGAATGCAACCCGCCCGGAATCGCACCCAGCACACGACCATTACTCGTTGCACGTAAAAAGTACAACGAATGCTATCACGATGTCACTAGCGTATCGTGCAGTTAAATTACAAGTGATGTTGCACTTTTCCGTGAGTTTGCTTGTTGCCTACCTCGCTGGCCTCTCACCTTCTGTTTTGCATACGTACTTTCCGGAAGGGTTTCGCGAAAACGGTTCACCTGAGAGCATTCTGACAAGGCGACCTTTATTGTTGGTTACGATGTGCTGATTCTTGCGTCATGTCAAAAAAATTACTTACAGCTTACTGTTCACAATTTTCGTGTACAAACAGGGTGGCAACCCCTATTTACATGATGGCGGGGATTATATTACAAACCACATTTTCACAGATGTAAGATATCCGTTCTACAAAACACTATTCACCGATTTTTGGTTTAATCGTGAGTAGTTCCTGATATTTAACACTCAATTACATTTAAAACCGTGGCTTTTAGGGGCGCGTAGCTACCATAATAATCATTTTAGGAAAAAAGTGGTACAGACATTTTCGTCTTATTTTTTGGTCAGGATTAACCTCCCGGGGTTTGTCAGCGTTGTTGGGAAACACGTTGTATATTTATTTGACGTGTATTACTATAAATATTTGCCGATTTAAACTAAAAATTTCAATTCTCGTAATATTCTGGCGAGAAAAAATTAAATAAACCTACTAGCGGGAGTTAACATTGAAACAAAATTTGGGTTCCAAGAGCATGATTATTTCATTTTGACTTATAATTGTAAAATAAATGTTGTTAACATTTATATTTAAGGTGCCTAGTTAGCTTAAAAGTGCTGAATAAAAATTACTTGGAACTGGAAACATAGACAACCTTTGCACTTAAATTACTAATACTGATGAGAATTACATTTTTGAACCAAACATTAATCTGTGTTTTACCTAAATCATTAGTAAGCTAAAAACCTGTGCATAGTTATCCAAGGACGGAAGAACACCTTCAAAATAATATAATTTCATATAAAAGAGGTAACACTGCCACCAATGGAATTTAATTTTTTCAATATATGCTCTTATCATTAAATGGTTTGCACTGCTTCACAAAAATTTTGCCTGTCCACATAGAGTTCTAACACTACAGGTTTTCCAATAGGACTCCCAAAAACTAGGTTTACCTACATTCCTTGTTGNTGTCCACATAGAGTTCTAACACTACAGGTTTTCCAATAGGACTCCCAAAAACTAGGTTTACCTACATTCCTTGTTGCGGCCCTTGTAGTTGTTGTCGCCCTTACATCGTCACGGCCAGAGAAAGCACCACTCCAGGGCTAACGCAGAGAAGTTTCTTCTGGGGCACTATTATTAAATCGTCTCGAATATATGCATTACTCTTGATGTGTATACCAGAATTATATAGGAACTACATATAGAGTTAATTACAACTACGAATTAGTGCACGAACTCTCAGATAGCATTTCTACACGCTGCGGGTGTGGAAATGTAGTAAAGTGGCACGAGGATACCTAATTTAGTAAAAAAAAAAACAANTGTCCACATAGAGTTCTAACACTACAGGTTTTCCAATAGGACTCCCAAAAACTAGGTTTACCTACATTCCTTGTTGTGGCCCTTGTAGTTGTTGTCGCCCTTACATCGTCACGGCCAGAGAAAGTACCACTCCACGGCTAACGCAGAGAAGTTTCTTCTGGGGCACTATTATTAAATCGTCTCGAATATATGCATTACTCTTGATGTGTATACCAGAATTATATAGGAACTACATATAGAGTTAATTACAACTACGAATTAGTGCACGAACTCTCAGATAACATTTCTACACGCTGCGGGTGTGGAAATGTAGTAAAGTGGCACGAGGATACCTAATTTAGTAAAAAAAAAAACAATTCCGGTATCAAATCGAGTGGCCGTATCAGAAACCACGAACGACACGCCAGGTGCTCGTTCCATTTATTTCCAATTCATAACTTTTGATCTCCCTCGCAGGGCAACTGTGTCAGATTAGAAACTCTGTAACGTGGGAGTAGGGGAAAATATCAGAAATGCTGTTGTTCCGGAGATAACTGAAGTGGTTAGAATGATTTCATAAATTATAAATATGAAACAAAATTTTTGTCTGATATGTTTTATTTTTGGTATCGGCCTCCTACTTGATACTACCAGAGCAATTCTTTGTTATTAGAGCAAGCGTGTATAAAGGAACCCATTATTTTGCGCATCATGATGTTCGTAATAAATTTGTCAGTGAATTTATTTCTGCTGTAAATTTAAAAAAAAAAAATATCATTACTGAAAATGAGGGGATTATTCTAAGAGGTTCAATAATTTTCGAACGTTGGCACATTGTATGCTCCATGCAGTAATATTCTAAAAGATTCCAGTGATTTAAAACGTAACTTGGTTTAGACATAAATATCTTCGTAAAAATTAATTCTTTGTAATACTCATAAATATGCTTTAAACTAAATTATTGTTGCCAATAGTAACATATTTGGCTGCAATTTCTTCAAAAATTGACATTTACACGACGCTGGTCAGAAAATTGTGCCAAGTAAAAACGTTTATGAACCACAACAACGAATGTATGATTTACGGCAATGCGGATTGGTCGTGATGCCTGCCTTATTGAGAGCTCTTCATCTTCAATTAATTTTACGGAAAAATTAAGACGTTATGAAAAAGTGCCCTATCTTTACTATTCGTGCCCTATGCTTTTTAATATTCGTGCTACAGGGAAGAAACAAATTTGGCTAAAAGTATACTTACGACACGTTAATGCCAGTATTGTGTGAACTATGATAATGGATTAAGGGAAATAGTTAGGTTAGATGTTATTAGAGGATTGTTTTCGGTATTTAGGTCAGTTGCTAATTCGGTTAGTAATAATTAATGTAATATTTTAATTGAGGTCAAAGTAGAAAAAAATTATTTTGAGGTTTGTATTCTACTTTTTGTTATGTTGGGCATGGCGGTACTTCATAGTTTTACTTCAGTGAATTTTTTTTCCGGTTTCCCATCTCAGTAACTACTTTTTTGACGCTTTGACAGAATTGAATAGTTTTAAGTAAATTTTAGTATAAAACTAGCTGTGCCCGCGGTTCCGCTCGCGTGGACTTCAAAATTATGGTCTAGGTTTTTTTTTAATAATGTTTCCCCCGCCCGCTTCCACCCGCCGCCGCCCTGGCTCTCTACGTCCGCGTGCGGTCAACCGACTCGCAAATAATTATTTTTTACAAAACTTCTGCTATCTCTTAAAGTATGGGCGGAAATTGTTCGCTGTATGGGGTAACAACAGTTTGAATTTTACATATTTATTTATTGAGAAATATAGATATACACTACCGCGGGTTTTTTGGGTCTTTTTATTTAACATGGTAGTGTTCCATCTTTAACTGTTTAGACAGCGTATTGCAAGAGAGCGCGCTGGCGGAAAAGTTTTTTCCGACTTGATTCACTATTATCGTCACTGCTTATTCCTTGTGTTACTTTACGTAACAAAATATATACTTAAACCTGGCCAGAGAACATAGATATTAATAAAAAAATCACATAAAACGAATAAGTGTTTCCGAATGATAAGCGCATTAACAGACAGACAGAGAGACGTTAAGTTTTATAATATGTATGGCTATAAACACTAAGGTGACAAAAGTCATGGGATAGCAATATGCAAATATACAGATGGCAGTAGTATCACGTACAACACGTATAAATGGGCAGTGCATTGGTTGGGCTTTCATTTGTAGTCAAGTGATTCATGTGAAAATGTTTCTGACGTGATTATGGCCACACGACGGGAATTAACAGACTTTGAACGCGGAATGGTAGTTGGAGCTAGACGCATGGGACATTCCATTTTAAAAATGGTAAGGGAACTCAACAATCCAAGATCCACACTGTCAAGAGTGTGTCGAGAATACCTAATTTCAGGCATAACCTCCCACCACGGACAACGCAGTGGCCGATCGCCTGCACTTAATGACCGAGACCAACGACATGTGCACAGAATGGTCAGTGTTAACAGACAAGTATCACTGCGTGAAATAACCGCAGGAATAAAATCTGAGACTTACGACGGACGTGTCCGTTAGGACAGTGTGGCGGACTTTGGCTGTACTCGGCTATGCCAGCAGAACACCGACTCGAGTGCCTTTACTAACAGCACGACATCGCCTGCAGCGCCTCTCCTGGCCTCATGACCATATCGTTTGGACCCTAGACGACTGGAATACCGTGGCTTGGTCAGATGAGTCCCGATTTCATTTGGTAAGAGCTGATGGTAGTGTTCGAGTGTGGCGCAGACCCCACGAATCCATGGACTCAAGTTGTCAACAAGGAACTGTGCAAGCTGGTAGTGGCTTCATAATGGTGTGGGCTGTTTTGACATGAAATAAACTAGATCCTCTGGTCCAAATGAACCGATCATTGACTGGAAAGGGTTATGTTCAGCTACTTGGAGACCACTTGCAGCCATTCATGTTCTTCATGTACCCAAACAACGATGGAATTTTTATGGATGACAATGCGCCATGTCACCGGGCAACAACTGTTCGCGATTGGTTTGAATAACATTCTGGACAATTCCAGGGAATGATTTGGCCATCAAGATCGCCTGACATGAATCCCATCGATCATTTATGGGACATAATCGAGAAGTCAGTCCGTGCACAAACTCCTGCACCGGCAACACTTTCACAATTATGGACGTCTATAGAGTCAGCATGGCTCAATATTTCTGCTGGGGACTTCCAACGACTTGTTGAGTCCATGCCACGTCGAGTTTCTGCACTTCGCTGGGCAAAAGGAGGTCCAACAAGATATTAAGAGGTATCCCATGACTTTTGTCGCCTCAGTGTATATCTATAACGCTTCTAGTTATTTGCTTCTTTTGCCCTTTGTACCAGTAAGCAGTATTTTATAGTACTTTTTATAAACCTATATAACAATGTGATATTGTTAGAAGCATAATTTTTTTCTAATTAAATAATTTTTCTATTCCCTTTTTTATGTGCAATTATTTTCCGTATTGAGCAAATAATTACCCATTCAACACAGCGCTTTATATTGTATATATAAATATATAGAGATGTATGTGTGTTGATGAGTAGGCATGTGTATAAGAATATACATATTACGTACACTAAAATTTAGACACTTGCAAAAAACACACTTTTGTTAGTTTGTGACATGTCGTATAATACTTCATAAAATAGTTAGAAACATTTTATGAAATATCGTTTTTTTTACACGAAACAATGGTGCCGACATAAATTTCTTACAAGTTCAAAATGGATACCGCATAAAATTCTCTCACTTTTATCAACGATTTTGTGTTAAGTTACTTGTTTACACAATTTCGTTGTTCTAAATCAAATACTTTTCATAATATCCAAGCATACGATCCTTTCCCGCCCTCCATATTTCGGAGTTTCTACAGCCATTAATTAATACGTTAAAAAGATTGTAAGAGTTCCTTATTAAACTTTACACTTTTTTAGATATCTTTCTCAACTTATAATTTCATCACGCATTTTAAACAATTCTGGACGTAAGTCAGTCACGCTTCACAATTTACAACACAATACAGCTTGTTCCTGCTTAAACACTACTTCATTTTCAACGTGATTCCGTGTGCAAAATGAGGTGACAAGATAACAACTAAGTAATGTATCAGCCTATAGTGATTGAGGGATATATGCACCTATAAGACGGCATTAAAAGTTAATTTTTTATAAATGTCTTATAAAAAATACGAGTGGATAAAGTAAATTTAATAAAAAGTTACAGTAAAGTTACTTATTAACAGAAGTGTTCTGATTTGTAAAAATATTGTAAAATCTGCTCTGTTCATCATTTACACACGATGTGTCACATTGCGGTTGCACTTACATAACACGGATTACACATACACTCACACTCGCACACACTAAGAATGATGACGTACTCTTTCACACCTTGCGTTCTTTTTAAAGGATAAACGTCGGTCTTCATCTTTTTCTAGGATACATAATTTATTGGAATCAGATGACACCTTATTTGTTACTAATAAAGGGGGATTGCATTGACTTTTGCCCAAGGGGCCACCTCACAAACATTATAAAAATTTATATGGGACAGTCTATAAAAGCTATTTTGGGAAGTAATTTTTTCAGTGGTTTATAAAAAGACGGTATTCATTTAAAAATCAGGGGCATTGAAACGGATAGGACGTCGCTGAAGGACATCAAGATGAAAATTGCTCTCTGATAAATACTTCCGCGTTAGTAACTTTGTCAGCCAGTTTGTCAATCACTTTGTCAGTTAGAGGACGTATCTCATTAAACACGTTCTTATAAATTTTTTCTTGTATGATTCGTTTTATCTAGATTTTATTTACAAGTGCAATATTGAATGCTATTGTCTATGGAATTTGGGATCCCGGACGTTTTCATTGCGTTTGCATTTTGAAAGAGGTAGTTTTATGATGGACGACCGGGAAAGCAATGTATCTTCGATTCATGTTATATAATTCCGATGTTCATTGGACATGTGAGTAATCGAATCATTGATTTCCACAACGGATATTATCTTCAGTTTTGCCCAGTGGTCCTGTTTATATATCATAATTGACAAATCGTTTGACAGTGTGACGTTTGCATATCATTAGCTAACTGGGTTCCGGTTTTCAGTGACATACGTGCATCTGTGTTGTCACCTGAGTGACCAGTTAAACATTTCTCTGTTTCATTACGAGATGAAGTTAGTAATAAAACACAGCTATTCTTCCTAATGGCTGTCCAGAAGCCGAAAGTCGGTTCGCTGTTGTTAATGCCAGGTTTAGTAATGCGGTGACGACGCTGGATCTGGCCAACCTCTTGCGCTGCATCGCGACCTGCCCGGCCGACTTCCCGGGTGGCGAGTGTAGTTAATGTAGTAGATAACCCCGCGGAGCCCGCGCACTGGCTAGCCGCCCCTTACGTCTCAGAGCGACTGTCGGACAGCGAGTGTAGTTAATGTAGTAGATAACCCCGCGGAGCCCGCGCACTGGCTAGCCGCCCCTCACGTCTCAGAGCGACTGTCGGACAGCGAGTGTAGTTAGTGTAGTAGATAACCCCGCGGAGCCCGCGCACTAGCTAGCCGCCCCTCACGTCTCAGAGCGACTGTCGGACAGCGAGTGTAGTTAATGTAGTAGATAACCCCGCGGAGCCCGCGCACTGGCTAGCCGCCCCTCACGTCTCAGAGCGACTGTCGGACAGCGAGTGTAGTTAATGTAGTAGATAACCCCGCGGAGCCCGCGCACTGGCTAGCCGCCCCTCACGTCTCAGAGCGACTGTCGGACAGCGAGTGTAGTTAATGTAGTAGATAACCCCGCGGAGCCCGCGCACTGGCTAGCCGCCCCTCACGTCTCAGAGCGACTGTCGGACAGCGAGTGTAGTTAATGTAGTAGATAACCCCGCGGAGCCCGCGCACTGGCTAGCCGCCCCTCACGTCTCAGAGCGACTGTCGGACAGCGAGTGTAGTTAATGTAGTAGATAACCCCGCGGAGCCCGCGCACTGGCTAGCCGCCCCTCACGTCTCAGAGCGACTGTCGGACAGCGAGTGTAGTTAATGTAGTAGATAACCCCGCGGAGCCCGCGCACTGGCTAGCCGCCCCTCACGTCTCAGAGCGACTGTCGGACAGCGAGTGTAGTTAATGTAGTAGATAACCCCGCGGAGCCCGCGCACTGGCTAGCCGCCCCTCACGTCTCAGAGCGACTGTCGGACAGCGAGTGTAGTTAATGTAGTAGATAACCCCGCGGAGCCCGCGCACTGGCTAGCCGCCCCTCACGTCTCAGAGCGACTGTCGGACAGCGAGTGTAGTTAATGTAGTAGATAACCCCGCGGAGCCCGCGCACTGGCTAGCCGCCCCTCACGTCTCAGAGCGACTGTCGGACAGCGAGTGTAGTTAATGTAGTAGATAACCCCGCGGAGCCCGCGCACTGGCTAGCCGCCCCTCACGTCTCAGAGCGACTGTCGACAGCGAGTGTAGTTAATGTAGTAGACAACCCCGCGGAGCCCGCGCACTGGATAGCCGCCCCTCACGTCTCAGAGCGACTGTCGACAGCGAGTGTAGTTAATGTAGTAGATAACCCCGCGGAGCCCGCGCACTGGCTAGCCGCCCCTCGCTTCTCAGAGCGACTGTCGGACAGCGAGTGTAGTTAATTTAGTAGACAACCCCGCGGAGCCCGCGCACTGGCTAGCCGCCCCTCACGTCTCAGAGCGACTGTCGGACAGCGATTGTAGTTAATGTTGTAGACAACTCCGCGGAGCCCGCGCACTTGATAGCCGCCCCTCACGTCTCAGAGCGACTGTCGACAGCGAGTGTCAACAACAGAACATCATTCCTAACACCGCGGCTCCAAGACGCTGCAAAACGTCCTAGCCAATCAGGCGCTTCCGTTGCAAACAATAGCCAACATACTCGTCATTTTCCAGTGCCCCGTTTGATGCACCTTAGTTATATTTCAATATGTTTACTATAATATCGTTCTATACGTACGTTTCTAACATGTTTAATACAAATAGCATTATTGCCATATTAATTTCTATTGTATCTGCAAGAGCCATGGTTGGCCTCGCATTCTAGGCGTGTAAATTCTCTCCCCAACCCATAACTAAAAAACATGACCCTTTTTATTTCTATCCCACGAATGTCACAAGCAATGACCTTACATAAGTAGCGGTTTGGAACTTGTGACACTGTCAATAACTACCCTTTCCTGCTTTTCTTATCCTCTATAATGCAACATATTAAAATTAAAACTACACTTTTAATATTATTCCCAATACATACATTACATTATGCCAATCACTATGAATAAATGTAAACCTAAACCAAGTTTCTATGACAATAAAAAAAAAATTATATATAAGTGGTATGTTCAATTTACTACAACACAGTCATGGCTCAAAATGGGTTGTCACGTCAGCTTGCTGCTAGAATTAATAATTTTTTAAAACGTACTACTATCTATTCATTTCAATTAACAATTACAAGAATGCATTAAAATTATCAAAATGCCCAAATATATGAACTGGAGGTATAAACCAATAATTTATAGTGTTTTCAATAAAATTTTTTTAAATGAGATATTAAATTGTCTAAACTTGCCAAAAACGACTCTTCTTTTCTTTATGTCATATTACAGCTTAAACTGTAGTAAAGGTTGTTCGCGATTAACTGAGCAATTTTGAAAGCCCTGCTCAAGATAAACTTGTATGCACATTGTGTATTCTTCCTTAAAATGCAAAATTAACATTGCCCTGAGCATTATTACTTTATTAATGCGTCGTTCAAGTGAAACAGTCAAATTGTTAGAAAAGTAAAATCTTCACAAATATGCTCTCTCTTACACTTAAATATATTTAAAAACCTGCAAGAAAAAGAAATTATTTCAATATTCTCAAATGTTTACCTAACACTTTCAATTCAAAGCTAAAATATGGAACTACTTAAGCTCCGTGGCTATCACCTTTTTGGGCGCATGTCAGTAAGTGTTCGCGTCAAAATATATGCGGGTAGGGGCGGTGACATTTTTATAAAGGCTGATTTCAAAAATGCTCAGTTAACCGTGCACATGGTATACCCTAGTGTATGCTGTAGAAATGTTGACCGAATGTGCTGGTTGTGTTTGACAGCGTGGACGCGAGAGAGCGGGAGTTCTCGCAAGCGGAGCGCTGGTCTGACGAGCGTGTCTTCTCTAACCGCGCCTACTTCATGCCGGACAAGCAACCCGCAGAGCTTGGGATAGACCACATACAAGAGGGCGACGCCGGCGTCTACCGCTGCCGCGTCGACTTCAAGGTCGCGCAGACACGCAACAGCCGTGTAAACCTCACCGTCATAGGTGAGTCGCAGCCCAACTAATATTATTAGACGATTATATAAGGTAGTTCTGGCGCACTTATAAATGTATTTTAAATATTGGCAGAATATATTTAAAATATGACACAATCGGTTAAGATTTTTTAGAAGATACCAAATGCTTAAAAAAAACTTGAAATTAATAAAAACACAAAATTATGTAGAGCATTATATTTTTTGTGAAAATAATTACATTTTGAATTTTGTCATATTAAACACTTTTAATTGTTCTGAGTTAATAAAATGTTTACCTCCAAAATGTTTTTCATTCATTACATTTTTAAGTTTTACAAAAAAGTGCGACATTAATAGAAATTTGTTTACATTGGAATAATATTAGATTGTAAATATTATCAAAAATATTTTCAAGATTTCATGAAAAAATATTGGAAATTAATTACTTATGTTATATCGATCACTTATATATGTCTACAAGGAAGTACCAACCAATCTTATATTGAATGTTTTAGTGAACACTGATAATCTAATGATACGAAATTGCCAAACGCCAAACTGCGTGGAGATTTCATTCACAAAGGTCATGTGTATTTATACCACTATCATTAGAGATATATGAAAAATCGAAACAAAATTCATCTTCTGCTGACAGAAATTAAAAAAGAATATTATTTATACAGACATTCACTGGGGAAATATTTCATTAGAACTGCTTCTGCGATAATGCCGATTTTATACAGCATTCGTTAGTTACAATTATTTTCCCGCTGCCCCTATGTATTCAGTAATAATTTTTCATCTCCATGCTTCTTTGGCATTGTTCTGCTCAGAGCTCGTTGAGAGAAAGACTTGTTTTGGCCAACACAATAGCCTAGTTGTTTATATACGGGAAAACAATATCATTATTTCACCAAAACTTATTTTTAGTTAAAAAAAAATTGAAAACGCAGCAATACTTATTTCATTAATTTAAAATTTATATCCGGCAGGAGAAACCTCTTTGATATATGAATTAAATCTCTTTGTAAAACATTTTCTGGTTAAATCATATTAAAATTTCTGTTTAGAGGTATAAACCCAACTATTTTGTTGGAATTAATCAGAATTTGGTGTTGGTCGTTGAACGAAGGTTGCAAAGAATTTTGACATGTCTTCTAAAATGTTTCATACCATAAATCAATACACATCACGTTGTAAGCTGTTATTATTCATTCACCCGCAATTAATTTTTCATGGTAAATTTTCTTAGCGTTTTTTTATGCACGTCTGTGTGTGTCATATTTATTACTATTCATAATGACTGAATAGCTGAATAAACTGGACTTATTTTCCACTGTATCCGTTCTTGGCATTGGCACGTTAAATGCATTCTATATAGTCTTTGATTACTATAAAGTCAATAAAATTTTTACACGCAAAGCAAAATTCTCTGAAATAATTTTTTTTTACCTATACATCTGTAGGGTATATCCAGATTTCGTTATTTACTATGCCTCATCTGCAAGTGCATCTCGCGTTGGCATTATGTTTTGTTTGGATTCGATATCCGAGAGTCATACAAAATGTTTTCTGAAATAAAATATTAATGTTATGTTGTTAATGCAGTGTTCTGGTTAAGTTGGAACACGAGAAAAACTTCAATAGTTCGATGTTGAATAAGTTAAAAAAAATAATAATTAAATACTGCAACTAGTTGTTCTGAAATAATAACTTCCTTTATTTAAAATATTTTCTTTTTGGTATTTTCAAATTCTTTCCAGTATTTTGAAACTTTTTTTTTCTGCACGAATATATTTGCCTGAAATTTTAATGCATTCATATCAGTCCCAGTACAGACATTTTAACTTATATTGGATTTTACCAGCACGCTTAACTACTGGCAGATTCAATGGTCCACGCGGAGAATGGAGGAAGGGCAAGCATACGGAAGGGTTGACCAGAAGCTCGGTGATACGCCCCTAGGTCCCCCGAACTAGCTCGATAATACCAGCAAGCAGCACGCTGGAATCCTTCCATACAAAGCAGGGGCGTGAAAATCAGACATATCCCTCGTAATCCTGGGACTGTTTGCACTGGCGGCGCTGAAAAGGGAAGGAGACGCCAACGTAGACAGGATTTGCCGTTTGCCGTCCAGGGCATTAATTACGGGGATGTAGACCTACAGTCAAAGAATTTTTATAACGATATGCAACCAGCGCTAAACCAAAAAAACCCTTCGTGCTCTTTGATTCACACATCCTTTGTAATTTGGATGTTCCGCAAAGTACTCCCTTTTTTTTGCCAAGAATAATGTTATACTTTTAAATAATTAAATTATTTATTTCCAACGAGATTTTTTTTTTGGTGTTACAGTGGCATGAAACAAATAAATATGACACGCAAAAACATTTACAAACGATGCGAACAACTCTGGCACTCATTCGTTACTTAGAACACAGTATCACTTACATGACAAATTAGATGTCACCACACCTACGATATTGATACAAGTTATCACTTCCATGGGTGGTAAGTACAAAGTGAGTTTCATAAATAACATAAAAAAGGTAATTAAAACAATGGTAATCACAAGAATGTTGAACATTTAGTATCACCTAACTGAATTTTAACATGCAAATGTAAAAAAGGTGCATTTAGAATAGCAAATATTTAAATACACTTAATTTATTAGCTTTCTTTTAGAATTTAAAACTGTTGCTGGGAGTGACATAGTGTACTGGGGGATTATTGTCCGTGCTTCAATTATTATAACCGAACTATCGAACTATCTAAAACGCGTATTTAATATTAAATTTAATGGAAATACAAGTGTGAAAATTCATAATAAAAAATCTGTAGGAGATGTAGACGGTAGGACACATGATATATATAATCATGATTATCAGCATATCTTATTAGATCTTGACAGTTTAAAGTGTTCACAGAGATATGCCTACTTTACTAATACTGAGTGAATAGCGGCCAGAAGTCCCATAATTTGCCTCCCACGAAGTGGGGCGTCACTTCGGTATCTTTATCTGACATGACTTAAATACCCTATTAAAAAACAGAAACTCGTTATTCTAATCGTATTCCTTCAGAAAACATTCCAAACAAGTTTATTAACATCACTTTAAGTACTTTAATTTCATGCCAACATTTTACGGCCACTATATTATGTAATAAATAATATTCATATTTCTTCAAAATAACTGACATTTGAAGAGAGCACTTCCCAAAATACAAAGATAAGTTTTTAAGCACATGCGTCAACGTTCATTTGTGTATAGGGCAGATGTAATTGTCACATAGCCAGTACAGCAGAGGAGATTCTCTAAAGGAGACACAGACAATTGAATTGATTGAATCATTAAAACTGTTTGCAACGTCTGGCATAGTTGACATACCGCCAGAATAAAATAACAAATGTTCCTGTCTTTGAACCAACCGTAGCACTGTGTATTGATGTTAATTACAGGCTGAAGAAATGGAATTGAAGGTACCGATACAATTTGGAATGTGTGATTCGGACACTGGATGGCACAAAGCTACCATTTTCCATTAAGAGTGTAGGACATAAAAGAACACTTAGTATGTTAATTGGAGACTGTAAGTTTACACAAGAAAGTGCAGAGAAACCAAGAAAGGAGAATACTAGGTAGCCTGTATTGCCAACTTTGAATGCAAGCATTTTGCGATAGTGATGAATTTTTCTAGAGATATTTTGCTTATGACACGACGTAAATTTGTTCATTTCATTGCGGCACAAGACGCCTTGCTAAAGTAACATATATGCTGAAAGGCTTCTTAAAAAGCAAGTCATATTTTATTGTATTCATCAAGAGAGTGTGTTGCTGAAGTAGGTACCCGACAATTAATTCTTTATATTGGTGACAGTTACAACGATGTGTTAGCTACGAAATAAACTTGCCTCTTAAGGCAACCGCCTTTTAAGTTACCTAAGATAGTTCCATCTTGCAGCAAAACTCGTTCTGAACCTAGCGAGCAGTGCTAGTACAGATTTCCTGCCACGCCTGAACCCTTAGGCTATTGCAGGAGGATACAATTATATCTTAATACACAACGGTAGGCACAGCAAGCCAGCACACATAATTTCCCAGACTTCCACAGCCATTATATTTGCTACAGAGCAAAACTTTCTGCTCAGCCTTGCAACAACAGGTTTTATGACCCGAAGGCCGGCACACCCTCCATTCTTCCGCACTGTAACAATACTCGGATTAGTAAGACAGTGCACGGCACTTTCTCCTCTTCTGTTCTTCGTGCCATTCACTGTTCTTAGTGCCGTACTCCGCATTCTACCGGGTTTTCTCGGTAAAACCTGTCTTCGCGAATCACGGATGTTTACACTTCTTGCACTGATGCCTTTACCCGAATACCCCCCTCATGGGTCCTCGGAAAGCTCTTCTTGCCAATTATCGTATTCTTCAAGTCTTTTCCCAGATATGGTAACAAATTCGTTCCGAATCTTGTGAAGAGCTTGATCTTTTAATATATTTNTTCTTCAAGTCTTTTCCCAGATATGGTAACAAATTCGTTCCGAATCTTGTGAAGAGCTTGATCTTTTAATATATTTGCCAAATCTAAGTTAATGCCCTTTATTTCAGTGATTTATTGCAGCCATTGCCTTATGTCTTCTGTTTTCAAACACTATGTGATGACATGCTGCATCGTACCATCCACTCCACACACAGCACGCAGCGGTGACTTCATCAACCACAGACTATGAAGTTTAGCCGTGAAGTTTCCGTGGCCTGTGTATAATTGCACACTATAATGGTTGAGAGTGATCCATTCCATTTCGAGTCTGTTTTTCACATTAGATAACATCTCGTGTGTAATTCTCCCTTTCTCAGATATTTCCCATTGTGTTTACCACTTTTGGAGAACTTCATCCATTACTTCTTGTTTTCCTATCTTCAACAGCCTGCCAGTCTGTGATTTCTCCGCCATAATGCCCCGATATCTTACCATTTTATCAACTGGCAACACTCCAACCAAGACTGGGAGTGACTCATTAGACACTGTACTGTATGCCTTAGTGATAGCAAGCAGTGCTGCTCTTTGGGCACTAATGAACTTTCTTTTATGCCTCACAATCTCAGCTCTGTTATGCCATATGATGGCCTCGAACACTGTCTTATATATTATTTTGAGCATTATAAAGGTTAGACCCCAGCTTGTGTCTTCAATGGTCTTTAATTTCTTAAAGACTACAACAGCTTCTCTAGCTAACTACTCTGCGCTTAAGGAAGCTCATCATTTAAGTCATGATAACTCCAAGGTATTTTATCTCATGCACTCACTCCACCGAATCCCTACCAAAGCATACAGTCGCAGGCCTGTGCAATTTCCCCTTAAGCAGCACTATCTTTCAGATATTAAGATAAGGCCATCATATGCATAGCTGAAAACCACAAACTCCGGCAGTAGGCCCAACTTCAAGAATCAATCGAAGAGGACATTTCATAAGATTTGTCCAAGGACCGACTCTTGGGGACATCCCTTCGTGAGCCTCTTCTTTACTTGCACATTCTGGGCAGAATATGTGCTCTCTCTGTCTGCAAATAAGTCCAAAATTACCCTATATAAATTCGCTGGACATTTCTTCCTCTTTAGTTNTATGTGCTCTCTCTGTCTGCAAATAAGTCCAAAATTACCCTATATAAATTCGCTGGACATTTCTTCCTCTTTAGTTGTTGTATCACTTCCGGCCACCGGGCATTGTCAAACGCTCCTGCTATATCCAGGAACACCCCAAGTATATACTTTGCTTGGCTGTTTTTCACATACTTTATTACATCATGCAGAGCAACTTCCTCAGGAATTTCACCCATTTGCTGTCTCTTCCTAGCGTGCTCCTCTCCCTCATTTTCCTGGGAGTCATCAGGGAGCAGTTTGTGGAGCAGAACTTCCATATGCCTCTGGNAGCGTGCTCCTCTCCCTCATTTTCCTGGGAGTCATCAGGGAGCAGTTTGTG
This sequence comes from Clitarchus hookeri, assembly GCA_002778355.1. NCBI lineage: Eukaryota > Metazoa > Arthropoda > Insecta > Phasmatodea > Phasmatidae > Clitarchus > Clitarchus hookeri. The sequence goes on along the minus strand of NQII01006942.1, from coordinate 24,146 downwards.
GAGCAGAACTTCCATATGCCTCTGGAGGTCAGTGCAAGTCTCAGCATTTACCCTTATGCTTGGTGGAGGTATTAACTTCTTAATTTTACCAGAAGCAATCTTATAGACCACACTGTAAGGATCCTTGTTACCCACTTGTGTAATATAATCCGCCCATGACAGTACATTTTTGACTTAACCCTGTTGAAGTAAGCTTACTTATTTCGCTTATACTCTTGAGCGAATAATTCTCTCTCCTCACCTCTAAGTCTGTGAAGTAGTCTCGTGTCTCTTCGCATTATCGGGAGCCCTTGACTTGTTTTTCGTAGATTTTCCTCACAGGTCTCAGTGATTATTGAAGTGATGCGACTACTATTTCTTCCACATCTGCTTCGTCTTGCCGCAACTGAGGACATCTCCTCAGGTTACCAAACAGGGTCTTGTATTGTGGCCAATCTGCTGTTCGATGTGCTTGTCGAACTTATCTTCATATCTCTGGCATACAATCATAATTTCTTCCTCCATATCCAATTTCATATACTGTAAGTTATGATCAATTGCACTTTCCTCCAGCACTCTCCAATTGTTAATATGTTCTTTAGTCTTCCCACTTACCACAGTGATGTCAATGTACATTTCAGTACCATGTGCCTGCGAGACATATGTTGGCAGTTCACATTCAACATTTGAGACATCTAAATCATTTATTAAAATGAATTGGCTGATTATCTCGCAGGATTCGNGCCTCACAATCTCAGCTCTGTTATGCCATATGATGGCCTCGAACACTGTCTTATATATTATTTTGAGCATTATAAAAGTTAGACCCCAGCTTGTGTCTTCAATGGTCTTTAATTTCTTAAAGACTACAACAGCCTCTCTAGCTAACTACTCTGCGCTTAAGGAAGCTCATCTTTTAAGTCATGATAACTCCAAGGTGTTTTATCTCATGCACACACTCCACCGAATCCCCACCAAAGCATACAGTCGCAGGCCTGTGCAATTTCCCCTTAAGCAGCACTATCTTTGTCTTAGATGTGGAGAATTCCAACTTCACTTGTTTGGAACACTTTAAAATCCTCTCAATTATGATTTCCGCCTAATCCACAAGCTACCACTTTGCATTTTCAGATATTAAGATAAGGCCATCATATGCATAGCTGAAAACCACAAACTCCAGCAGTAGACCCAACTTCAAGAATCAATCGAAGAGGACATTTCATAAGATTTGTCCAAGGACCGACTCTTGGGGACATCCCTTCGTGAGCCTCTTCTTTACTTGCACATTCTGAGCAGAGAATGTGCTCTCTCTGTCTGCAAATAAGTCCAAAATTACCCTATATAAATTCGCTGGACATTTCTTCCTCTTTAGTTGTTGTATCACTTCCGGCCACCGGGCATTGTCAAACGCTCCTGCTATATCCAGGAACACCCCAAGTATATACTTTGCTTGGCTGTTTTTCACATACTTTATTACATCATGCAGAGCAACTTCCTCAGGAATTTCACCCATTTGCTGTATCTTCCTAGCGTGCTCCTCTCCCTCATTTTCCTGGGAGTCATCAGGGAGCAGTTTGTGGAGCAGAACTTCCATATGCCTCTGGTGGTCAGTGCAAGTCTCACCATTTACCCTTATGCTTAGAGGAGGTATTAACTTCTTCATTTTACCAGAAGCAATCTTATAGACCACACTGTAAGGATCCTTGTTACCCACTTGTGTAATATAATCCGCCCATNCATTTTACCAGAAGCAATCTTATAGACCACACTGTAAGGATCCTTGTTACCCACTTGTGTAATATAATCCGCCCATGACAGTACATTTTTGACTTAACCCTGTTGAAGTAAGCTTACTTATTTCGCTTATACTCTTGAGCGAATAATTCTCTCTCCTCACCTCTAAGTCTGTGAAGTAGTCTCGTGTCTCTTCGCATTATCGGGAGCCCTTGACTTGTTTTTCGTAGATTTTCCTCACAGGTCTCAGTGATTATTGAAGTGATGCGACTACTATTTCTTCCACATCTGCTTCGTCTTGCCGCAACTGAGGACATCTCCTCAGGTTACCAAACAGGGTCTTGTATTGTGGCCAATCTGCTGTTCGATGTGCTTGTCGAACTTATCTTCATATCTCTGGCATACAATCATNAGGGTCTTGTATTGTGGCCAATCTGCTGTTCGATGTGCTTGTCGAACTTATCTTCATATCTCTGGCATACAATCATCATTTCTTCCTCCATATCCAATTTCATATAATGTAAGTTATGATCAATTGCACTTTCCTCCAGCACTCTCCAATTGTTAATATGTTCTTTAGTCTTCCCATTTACCACAGTGATGTCAATGTACGTTTCAGTACCATGTGCCTGCGAGACATATGTAGGCAGTTCACATTCAACATTTGAGACATCTAAATCATTTATTAAAATGAATTGGCTGATTATCTCGCAGGATTCGNTGGCAGTTCACATTCAACATTTGAGACATCTAAATCATTTATTAAAATGAATTGGCTGATTATCTCGCAGGATTCGTCTCTGACTGATGAATGCCAGAGTTCAGACTTCCCATTAACATCAGCACCAATCACCAAGGATTTTTCTCTTAACACACAGATCACCACTTTCATCTATCTAAATGTGTTTTGCATCATCCCTAAACTGAAAGTATGAGGAACAGAATCCATCATTTAGGTGATCCATTTATTGCTTGTTCAAATACATGATGTATGTTAGAGATGCTAGACATTATCACATACATGTTCTTATTTTTCCTCAATACTCCAGCCTGAGGTTTGACCCTTTTGGTGTACACATTGCCATTAAGATCCATTACTTCATCAAAAGTCACATATGGTTCCTGAAACAAAACCATATCCAGCTACTGCTCCGCCACAATCCTGTTCAGCTCAGCAGCCACTGCCACAGACCTTTGCATATTTAATTGCCCCACAACTTATGAGGTTACAGTCCAATAATCGATACTGGCAAGTTCCCCTGACAGAGCCTTCTGATATGCCAGGCAACCTCTGGAGTCCTTCCTGTGCTCGTGTGGGGCACCTTTCTATAGACAGTTCTCTCTTGTCTCCTTAAAATTGCTGTCTGAATTTTTCGGGCAATTTTCACACCCATGACCCTTTTTAGTGCAATTTGTCTCTTTAGATTTCTTTGCTACGTGTCCCCATTGTTGAAACTTATAGCAATGGGACACATATATATATATATAGTCCCTTGCCCGACAGCTTTCATAGCCGACATAAAACCTCTCCATTGCCATAATAGTATTCCTTGTATCAGGGTGACATTCCAAAAGTACATTGAAACTTTCAGTGTCCCTTCGACCAGTCCGGTGACTACTGATTACATTTCTATTGAATTTTTCCACAGACTTATTTCTGGACTGGAGATTTTGTCTGTAGATAGTTTCGCCAGACCTGATTTGTATTCTGACTAAGGCACGTCATAAACCACTACCTCAGGGCCTCTTTTTCTTNGACTAAGGCACGTCATAAACCACTACCTCAGGGCCTCTTTTTCTTGGTGCCTCTAACTTAAGGCCCAGTTCTTTCATCACAGTCTTGTTTTCGAGTTTTTCCAGAGTTTCCTCAAGGCCAGCCTCAATGAGCACTCCACCATTTCTNCTTTCATCACAGTCTTGTTTTCGAGTTTTTCCAGAGTTTCCTCAAGGCCAGCCTCAATGAGCACTCCACCATTTCTAATGCCACGCATGTGGCGAATCTGTTCAGCTTTTGGTTCAAGAGTTTTCTTGATTTTGTCTTTTGTTTCTATACTAGAAGTCTCTTTTTGGCTGGTTATTCCAGCGTCACTTTCTTAGAAGGCTGTGGCTTCATTTATTCGCTTTTTACAGTTTGAGCATAACTCGTAATACCAGTTATACCTCTTACCATGGGTCTCTATTTGTTGCACTTTGCCAATCAATCTGGCATTTTCAATCAGTACTTTGTCCAGCAGNACCTCTTACCATGGGTCTCTATTTGTTGCACTTTGCCAATCAATCTGGCATTTTCAATCAGTACTTTGTCCAGCAGACTATGCAATTGGTTACTCTTTGGTACCTACCAATATGCCTGAATACTGTTAATTTAAGAGTTTTCGCTAAGAAGCTATTCCACCATAGTGGACACCAATTCCTTGGCTTCATTATGTGTATGATTGACACTTGTTTCAATATTTTAGACAAAGTTTCCTGTATCCAATGAGCCACTCTCACTATCATTTCCAAGCTGACTTAACTGCAGCAGCTTTCCTGACCTATGCATTTCAGAATCTTTACTAGTTCCAGGTCTTTCTTCACACTATTCAGTAGGATGTGTACTACCAACTGCCTGCAGATGTTCTATGGAAGACCACAAGGATTTTCTTTGTTGTCCTACCCTTACAAACTTTTCAGCCTTCCTCTTTGCTATACATAGGTCAATTTGTGATTCTACTTCTTCGTCTGAACTTTCTGAGCCAGACTTATCTTGTTATTTAGGGCGAGCTTTTGGTATAATGCCCTCCTCCTCTTCATCATATATCTCTGACAGCCAGAAGTTAACAACACTTATTTTCATGCCAGGTATTGCGCACCAGATTTGCTGGTGCCATTTGGACTATTAAGTGAACATCTCACATGGTTCCTAATTGAAGTTTTGATGCATCAGCCGATTCACTGCAGCCACTGANTGGACTATTAAGTGAACATCTCACATGGTTCCTAATTGAAGTTTTGATGCATCAGCCGATTCACTGCAGCCACTGACTTCAGAACATTTCCTTCACTGAATAGTCCTTGAGATCCTTGCGCCTTCCCTTCAAGGGTATCGGTTTAAAATTCAACAATATAGTGTCCTTCATGGTCACTTTAACCTGTTTAAACGGGCTGGGTTTAGATTTCATTGCGCACTCGCGTCACTGTAAGTCCTGCGTAATTGAAATTATCCAATACAAACGTTTAAAAATCTACAGTTAAGATAACATATATACAGTTCACTCTGTCCACACTACAAGTTCGAGGATGACTCAACCTCCTAGACCAAGGACCAAGTCCCAAGGTCAGCCCTGTTCTTCTTTGCTCCCTCTTAGCCGTGTGTGAGTAATTTCCAAGACGATTATGGCCAAGCACAAACTTACTGACACAGGTTTGACCTCACAGGGCAGACCTCAAAGTCTGTTTCTCCACCTGGCCACACAGAGGCGGGGAGCACAGTGCCGCTCTACCCTCTTTAGGCTATTAATCTGCAATCCAAAGGCAGTACTATTTTCATTAATCAACCCTCATCTCAGTCACCATGCACTGGGCTGATTCCCTTAAGGCACCACTTCTTAATGGCGTTTAGCTCGGGGCAGCATCATTCCAGGCAGTACCACGAGAAAATCTAGCAGCAATAGTGCAACCATTCGCCAATGTGGGGATTCTTGCTCTATCTGCAATGTGATATGGCATATTTTCGTAAAGTTTTCCTCTCTAATCCCGCTTCCTCGACGCTGATCATAAACTGTTTCAAAACGATAACATTGGTGGTGTTTCAGTGCGTTGCCATATATCCATGAACGAAGGTAAAAAATCGTCGATCGTTAAATCGTGACAATTAAAAAACATACCAAAGTGAGTGGAGTGGAGAGGAGAGATTTGGGAGGCTATTAACATCGGGGTCTTGAGAGACGATGAGGGCGAAACAGGGTAAGTATNGAGTGGAGAGGAGAGATTTGGGAGGCTATTAACATCGGGGTCTTGAGAGACGATGAGGGCGAAACAGGGTAAGTATCGAACAGCGCCGGAATGAAAGGGAGGGGAAAACGGGAGATCCCCTAGAAAACCCGCCAAACAGCGGCATCATCTGGCACAATTCTATCAAAGCGATTTTCTTCAGTTTTGTAGTGTTTGAGGAAAGTAATAATTTAAGTAATAGAGGGCTNGGCACAATTCTATCAAAGCGATTTTCTTCAGTTTTGTAGTGTTTGAGGAAAGTAATAATTTAAGTAATAGAGGGCTACGCTATGAGCGTAGCAACATGTCCAACACGTGCATATTTAGGAAATCAGTAACACCAAATTGAAAAGAACTAAGACATTTATACATGGTTGAAAGTATTACTTTTTTAATGTAGAAGTACTACGACGTGCTTCTATATTTGTAGATGCCAATAATACTTCTGCAGAGCAGAAATATTGTTAACGGTAGTAATAATACTTAATACATTGCANATATTTGTAGATGCCAATAATACTTCTGCAGAGCAGAAATATTGTTAACGGTAGTAATAATACTTAATACATTGCAATAATGACAGAAAAGCTGTAAAAATGACAGCTTTATTTACTTTGTGTGACTATTTTCAGTCAAAATGTTAGTATTAAATGCAAACTACACTTCCAATGCAGAATTTTTCGTTATTGTAAAGTNTGACTATTTTCAGTCAAAATGTTAGTATTAAATGCAAACTACACTTCCAATGCAGAATTTTTCGTTATTGTAAAGTATGTTTTTTGGTTTCACGATACCTTGTGAAGTATTTTTCTATACTGGTGTTCTACAGTAATTATTATTATTCAGGCATCAGATTTCTTTTCGCATTTTTAAATAATTTTTGAAAGGCAGAAACGTATTCGTATTTAAAATTGACTGATTGCTATGTCTGATAACGTAAATTGTATTTCAGTTTGGAATACGCGAACCATGCTTATTTTACCAGTTAAGTAATTTAAAGTGGTTTTGAAAAGAAACCTTTTCTTGAAATTATTATTTTTTGCTATGAAGTGTACCGACTTATTATGGTTTTGGTGTCAGCTAACAAATGGAATGAACTACACTGAAGAGCCAAAAAAACTAGTACACCTGCCTAATATCGTGTAGGGCCCCCGCGAGCACGCAGAAGTGCCGCAAGACGACGTGGCATGGACTCGACTAATGTCTGAAGGTATGCAGGAGGCAATTCACACCATGAATCCTGCATGGTAGTCCACAAATCTTATTTGCCCCGATTTTAGAAAGGATTGCACGTCTGTCACGTTTAAGGTTTCTCGTCATTCGTCGTTTGTCCCATTCGTTCACGATCTTTTTCCGNCATGGACTCGACTAATGTCTGAAGGTATGCAGGAGGCAATTCACACCATGAATCCTGCATGGTAGTCCACAAATCTTATTTGCCCCGATTTTAGAAAGGATTGCACGTCTGTCACGTTTAAGGTTTCTCGTCATTCGTCGTTTGTCCCATTCGTTCACGATCTTTTTCCGGCCACAGCGATGTCGAAGATGTGATGTTTTACTGGATTCCCGACATTCACGGTACACACGTGAAATGATCGTACGCGAACATCCAAATGTTATCGGTACCTTGGAGATGCTATATCCCATCTCTCGTGCGGCGACTATAACACCATGTTGAAACTCACTTAAATCTCGATAACCTGCCATTGTAGCAGCAGTAACCGATCTAGCTGCCGACCGCATCGCGTTACTCTGATTGGTTCCATGCCTCCGTNTTTTTTTTTTTTTTTTTTTTGGCTCTTCAGTGTATGTTGTACAAATTCCCAGCTCATGAATACAAAGCTGAGTTGTAAAGATAGAGTAGTTGCTGATGAGTGAAATACACGGAATATTTAAATTGATTTCCATATATTATAACTCTTCTATAGGTCGAAAAAAAAGCTATTGGTAAGATAACCCTGAAAAAAACTTAAAAAAAAAAGCGATACATACAGGTAAACTCTACAGAAATAAAAAGAAGCAAGTTTAAATTTTTTAAAGAATTTACTTGTAGGAAATTCATAGCAGTGGCACGAAAAAATTAGCATAAGATTCAGACTTCAGTAAACCCAAAAAAGTTATAATAGAATTGTAAAAATACTTTTCTCGTTGAGGATTTGCGCGCAGCACTAGTCTGGCATAGGAAAAGCCATAGTCAAGATAGTGCAAGTAGAAAAATACTTCCAATTCAAAATAATCACCTTATAATTTATTTAAGCGTCTCAGCTATTTATATAGCGCAATTGATCCTGGTAATTTCTGGGCACACCTGCGAGCAAAAATGCTATCCGGAATAACTTGGCATTTTTCTCGGCCTACAGTAGCCTTCTTTTGTCTAACACAGCCGTAGATTTCCGTCAATCGGCTGCTGTAACTCAGAAAAAAAAAATGCAACATCTCGTAGAATCTCTTTGTGTTCTTGAGGCCCTTCCCTAAATAGGCACACGGGCCTATTGTGCCCGATAGTCTTTAGCACTCTAACGGTAGTACGATACATGATGATTCAAAATATATCTATTAATATTAAACCCGTACGTCGTCTGTTCTTCAAATCGGTCGACCATCTTAGTTTATTGATTTACTTGTTCTAGACACTGCNATTAAACCCGTACGTCGTCTGTTCTTCAAATCGGTCGACCATCTTAGTTTATTGATTTACTTGTTCTAGACACTGCTTCGGACTCGGGTTGGGTATTTTCAATCGATAATACTTTAACAGGTAATGCCACATCATCTCCCTGGTCTTAATGTCAGATCCGATAAAAATATTTTACTTAGAAATTTTATTATCAAAGTAATTAAAAATTAATGACTTCATAGTTAAGATCAGAGATTTTAGCTTTCAACATCGCACTTTGCCTACAGCAACCACCAAACCAGTTGTGCTAATAAAAACATGTGTTTAACCATTGTTGTTAACATTTGAATTAAATACGCGGCTTGCTTAAACGTGGCATCAAAAAAAATATTTTACACTGCGCGATAAAGAAAAGAAAATGATAAAAATTCTGACTTTACATGAAAAATACTTATTACAGCGCGTAGAACTAGCATATAAATCAAGAGTTCAAATTAATTTAAAACCTGTTTTTGCCACTTTAGTACACGTTTGTTTTAAATAAAGTAGGATATGATTTTCACCTGTTTATCACTTTTGAAGTACGTTTTCTTTCTCCAAAGTTATCGTTATTTGCGCGAAACCACTTTCTGTGGGAGAAATACTCACAAATATTTGTTACCAGAAGCAAATCGCACGTGAAATTATCGGGATAATATTCCGACGGCCCATGGCGGGAGCGGCCCATCTATCACTTATGCTAAACAGCCTGGGTTTCCTTTAACGGTTTTCCAATAATGGATTCTATACCGGTGTTCCTGTACCTCTCTTGCTTCGAACAGTTTCTTTGTTTAAGTCCTTTTGCTCGGAGGATCTTGACGCCAGTCTAATCGCCTCTTTAAGAAACTTACTATTTGGTCTTCGAACAATTAGAGTGCGCTCGTTTTATGAAAGAAGTGTCATGTGTGGCGCTACATATGTATTAAATCCTCACTAGTACTGCCATCTTCTATGGAGGTAACAAAATCGTTNAGTGTCATGTGTGGCGCTACATATGTATTAAATCCTCACTAGTACTGCCATCTTCTATGGAGGTAACAAAATCGTTCTGTGGCTTAGCTTTAAAATCAAATGTGTTTATATCACAGCCTCGCAACGTTACAAACATCCGTATCGTGCTTTGAGATTTCTGTGAATTGAAAATTGGCCGCAACCTCGGTAAATGGCTGAAGATTTGAAAACCCTGCGAGAAACTTATTAATTAAACAAGGCCTATTTCAAAGGGCGTATGTAGAGAAAATGAGCAGAGTGATGTTTACACTGTTAGTGTCCAGGAACAGGATTGTTAAGAATATTCACCATGATCTTCCACCTGAACAGTGCTGTCGTTTGTATGTGAAGTTACGCGATAACATTAGTGAAATTAATTGTGTCCTTGATTTTCCTTTTTATTCGTACAACTGGAATAACTTTTTTATTTTTATTTTCTCCTTTTGAGGCCTTGCTTTAACCAANATTTTCCTTTTTATTCGTACAACTGGAATAACTTTTTTATTTTTATTTTCTCCTTTTGAGGCCTTGCTTTAACCAAAGTATCCAAAACTGCACCAGTGACTTTCAGATATTAAGCAATGGGTTTTGAAAGTGGTCGTATTAAGGGTCAAGAGCACCGTCTTTCTGGATGTTTTCTGTGTGCTGGAAGCCTAGGTATCGTCTTCTCTAAAGGTGACATTGGCACTAAAATCACGTTTCTAGTTGCCTCTTAGTATAAGAAGCAAAATGTCGTTTAGTCCTTTGCCACAAAANCATTGGCACTAAAATCACGTTTCTAGTTGCCTCTTAGTATAAGAAGCAAAATGTCGTTTAGTCCTTTGCCACAAAAAGGCCGTTTATTGATTCTGAGTGGTAACCATGCAATTTTACAACTTAATAATGAGAATCTTGTATTCTATACGTTCTTGCATAATTTCAAATTATTTACCAAAATTTGCACACCTAAATATAGTCGTATCTTAAAAAGAGGTTGTAACTTATATCAATATCTAAATGTTTGTTGTACAAAATATTAGAGAAATTGACGCTTGTATTATTACCNAAATATTAGAGAAATTGACGCTTGTATTATTACCTGTAACGTTTAATAAAGTTTTATCACTGCTATTCGTAAGCGAATTCACACACCGTTTGGCAACTTTGACATATGACCATCATACCAAAGTCATTGTACGAGGTTGCCCTTATCGCGTCTTTAAAACGGCCAAATCCCTTATGGTCGATAGACTTGCGTGACGAATGCTGACTTAAGTAAACAGGACGAGTCTGAGTTAGACCGACAAACTGCGGGAGGTGATGTCTTACGTAAAAGTACGTAGGAAATATATGTAGCACTTCTGGTTTACAGTCTGTATGAAGAGAGACACGATCCCTTGAAAACGGATACCTTAAACTGTTTTATGCAAAATGTCGGAAACCACATGAAATTAAGAAACAAACTTACGGAATATGTTTTGACAGATCTGAAACCTCTTCAAGTGTTATTGGTCAACTCATTGCTAGAGTTAAATCGTAATAAAATTAATTATTAACCCCAGATTTCAATTTTATTTTATGGAGTGATTTTTAATCAGCATATCTCAAACAATACAATTGGCCGCCTTAGTGAAACAGTTTCAGTCNGAAACCACATGAAATTAAGAAACAAACTTACGGAATATGTTTTGACAGATCTGAAACCTCTTCAAGTGTTATTGGTAAACTCATTGTTAGAGTTAAATCGTAAAAAAATTAATTATTAACCCCAGATTTCAATGTTATTTTATGGAGTGATTTTTAATCAGCATATCTCAAACAATACAATTGGCCGCCTTAGTGAAACAGTTTCAGTCGAACCGTTTTCGAGAAAACCAAACGAAGACAATGGTTGCGGTGTAACGCCTGCACGAGTAGGCAACACTGCTTGCACCTGCGCCACACTGCATCCAGCTGCTGTGTAGATTGTGGCTAGTTTAGCTACAGTATGGAAGACTTGGAGTAAAATCGCTGAACAGTGTATTGTGAACTTTAAGGATCGTTTCACTTGGCCTGAACTTGCCGACATGCATCACGTGTACGGTGCAGACAGGTAAATTGTACCTGCTGTACAACGCTTTTACAGGAGGCGATACCCCAACAGAAGGCAACCACATTACGCGTTTGCTTCTCTGCATCGTCGATTGAGGGTAAGAGGACACCTGGACGTGAAGAGATTGAATGCTGGGCGTCCATAGTCTCTCCGAACGCCAAGATTCGACGAGCAAGTTCTGCACGTGGTTGAAAACCGTCCTAGCATTAGTACACGCAATGTAGCATACAGTCTTATCACTAGTCATCGTATCGTTGTGTGAGTGTTGCAGGTGGACCTGCTGCATCTCTTCCATTTTATGAAGCTGCACGCTTTGGGTCCTAGAGATTTGCGCCTTAGATTACAGTTCGCTGACTGGTTTCTGCACCAACGAGTAGAAGTGCCGGTTTTGAGAAAGGCATAACTCTCTTTACCGACGACGCATCATTGGACGTGACTGTAAATTACATTCCTGCAACAACCGTGTTTGGATGTATGGCAATCCTCATGTCCCATTTGCNAGATTCAACGAGCAAGTTCTGCACGTGGTTGAAAACCGTCCTAGCATTAGTACACGCAATGTAGCATACAGTCTTAACACTAGTCATCGTATCGTTGTGTGAGTGTTGCAGGTGGACCTGCTGCATCTCTTCCATTTTATGAAGCTGCACGCTTTGGGTCCTAGAGATTTTCGCCTTAGATTACAGTTCGCTGACTGGTTTCTGCACCAACGAGTAGAAGTGCCGGTTTTGAGAAAGGCATATCTCTCTTTACCGACGACGCAANTGGTTTCTGCACCAACGAGTAGAAGTGCCGGTTTTGAGAAAGGCATATCTCTCTTTACCGACGACGCAACATTGGACGTGACTGTAAATTACATTCCTGCAACAACCGTGTTTGGATGTATGGCAATCCGCATGTCCCATTTGTCCCTTGTTACCAACTGCGGTTCGGTGAGCCTATGTTGGCGAGTATATGTATATATATGTATACTTGCTTGCCCCTGAGAGATATTGGGAGATGTTCCACTGCACACCAGACAACAAATGAGGTTCCAGCACGATGGTGCCCCAGTACATAGTGAAGAAAGCATTCATGATCTTCTCAACAACACATTTCCTGACTGGTGGATTTGTCACCGAGGTCGAATTGCCTGGCCTCCATGATCACCGGATCTCAGTCCGCTGGACTTTCCTTCTAAGGTTCACGTGGAGCCTCGTTTACGAAACCCCGGTGGAGACGGGAGAAAATTTCGTCGCATGGATTGTTGCAGTGACTGTCCCAATTACGGACATGCACGGTGTGTATGGACGTGTCCGCCAATCACTGGTGCGTCATTGTAAACTGTGTGTTGTGTATCGGGGTAGTACAATTGAGCCTTTTGTGTACGTACGTCCTTATCATAGCTATGTACAGTAGTCTCAATTTTCGAATTAATGGGACAGTAACTTAATTGAAACTTGCCGCCCCAGCCATCACACACAAATTCAAGCACTTCAGAATGTCGCGTAGGTGTCACAAGTGTTACTGACACACGCAGGCGTTGCATCACACCTTTGACACTTCGTTCGAAAAACTGTCCGACTGGGAGTGTTTCACTACGGCAGTCTTTCTTGTTATTTGAGAAATGCTTATCAATAACCAATCAATATAATGACATTTACAAAAAGATACACTAGCAGCTCTTTATTTTATTTGTTCAAGGGGATGCGTTTAGCAATGACACTTTTGAAGAGTTTTGATGTCTAATGTCAAAATATATTCCACGGGTTTGTCGCTTGATTTCGCGTGGTTTCCGAAACTAATTTACAGCTGAATTATTTATTTTGAAACAAAGATTTTCTGTATTATTTCACTGAAGTCTATCATCGGTAGAGAGAAAATTAAAAAACAAAGGTTTATTACTTGGGATAATGCCACACTGCTGAAAACTAGAAAATATTCATTTGCATGTTTTGTTTTGGCGTAAAAAAAATGGGGCGACTTTGACCTGAGGGATATAGAGATAGTATTAAATATATAACTTAAAACATTATATATACATGCACTTTTTTGTTATAGCAAGTACAATTTTCGGCTGCTCAAGTAGCATTCCTAATTTCGTTTTAATGAATGGGGATTGGGATGCGAACAAAAATACAAGTGAAGTGAATCACTGAAGCTATCTTTAAAATTTAAAATTAACTTTTCTATATTTAAACCACTCCATCAAGCATTATCGTAAAGTAGTTAAAAGGCTACAATTGAGCGATTTCAAAAATGTTTTCTTCGCCTGTATGGAAATGAAGATCTAATTCGTGCAGTTAACTTCAATAATCCCGTTCCTAACACCACAGTCCTGATTCCACGAAATGAAAATGCTTTTAATCCAAAATTATCCGTAAATTTTCAAACTCCAAAGAGTTAATTTTATAATTTTTATATTTACGACAAGTTGAATTCATTTCCACTAAATGAAAGTTGCCGTACGCCATTGATTATATTAAAATAAACATTTTATCAGCATATCTTCGCTGTTGAAAATTATATTCTTTCTCATGAGTAGTATTATCAAGGTAAACAATTTTATTAAAATTATTTTCGCCGCCATAATAGCGGTCACTGATTAGCTCAATTACTTTAATATCTCTACATACAAAATGTTTGCAAAAATGACTATTGGCGCTGCCAACAATCGTAAACCCTAATTCGCATGGATGGTAAATTTTATTGAGAAATTGGTATACGTACTTTAAAATATTGGAATATGCTCTATAAAAACAGATTTTACTGGCAGAAAAAGTACATTATCTACTACCCAAATAAAAGTGTGACTAAAGTAAGTATCATTCCAAACATTGAATAAACTTTTCAATTAATTAAAATTTATATCAGCTAGAATTTTTTTCCACCTAATCCACTGTTTCAAGAAATTAAAAATTTTTGAATAGGAGCAATGTTATTAGAAAATTGAATTCAGCACCTTCTTGTTCTGGTAAAGAACGTAAGTGTATGTTAAAAATACTGCGTAACAAGTAGAGCTCTTTATAACACAATATTTTACAAATTTCTTTGAACGTTACTTGCAAGCGTTCAATTTATTTGAAATTCATCCATTGTGATATTTTANACCTGAGGGATATAGAGATAGTATTAAATATATAACTTAAAACATTATATATACATGCACTTTTTTGTTATAGCAACTACAATTTTCGGCTGCTCAAGTAGCATTCCTAATTTCGTTTTAATGAATGGGGATTGGGATGCGAACAAAAATACAAGTGAAGTGAATCACTGAAGCTATCTTTAAAATTTAAAATTAACTTTTTTATATTTAAACCACTCCATCAAGCATTATCGTAAAGTAGTTAAAAGGCTACAATTAAGCGATTTCAAAAATGTTTTCTTCACCTGTATGGAAATGAAGATCTAATTCGTGCAGTTAACTTCAATAATCCCGTTCCTAACACCACAGTCCTGACTCGACGAAATGAAAATGCTTTTAATCCAAAATTATCCGTAAATTTTCAAACTCCAAAGAGTTAATTTTATGATTTTTATATTTACGACAAGTTGAATTCATTTCCACTAAATGAAAGTTGCCGTACGCCATTGATTATATTAAAATAAACATTTTATCAGCATATCTTCGCTGTTGAAAATTATATTCTTTCTCATGAGTAGTATTATCAAGGTAAACAATTTTATTAAAATTATTTTCGCCGCCATAATAGCGGTCACTGATTAGCTCAATTACTTTAATATCTCTACATACAAAATGTTTGCAAAAATGACTATTGGCGCTGCCAACAATCGTAAACCCTAATTCGCATGGATGGTAAATTTTATTGAGAAATTGGTATACGTACTTTAAAATATTGGAATATGCTCTATAAAAACAGATTTTACTGGCAGAAAAAGTACATTATCTACTACCCAAATAAAAGTGTGACTAAAGTAAGTATCATTCCAAACATTGAATAAACTTTTCAATTAATTAAAATTTATATCAGCTACAATTATTTTCCACCTAACCCACTGTTTCAAGAAATTAAAAATTTTTGAATAGGAGCAATGATATTAGAAAATTGAATTCAGCACCTTCTTGTTCTGGTAAAGAACGTAAGTGTATGTTTAAAATACTGCGTAACAAGTAGAGCTCTTTATAACATAATATTTTACAAATTTCTTTGAACGTTACTTGCAAGCGTTCAATTTATTTGAAATTCATCCATTGTAATATTTTANTAATATTTTACAAATTTCTTTGAACGTTACTTGCAAGCGTTCAATTTATTTGAAATTCATCCATTGTAATATTTTATAGCCGTTATACACATTAATTTCTGGGATACTGATTTAATTGTATGAAACATTACAGGCTACGTAAGATAATTTAATGCGACAAATTCACTAAAAAATAATTTCTCCCCTAACTGCTATACAGTGACAAAATTGCGAAGCACCGAAAAAGAAAGGTACACATTAAGACGTATTTTGTATACGTGTACACCATCGCTGTATATGCAAATTATTATAGATGAAATGATATGTGACGTCTAGAACAACCGCAACACAGGGGTTTTGTTCATTCTCATTTGGGTCATGTAAAACCTCCTGTATTTCATAAGTGCCTGTAAAGTGGAGTGGAGAGATTTGGGAGGAACTTAAAGTCGAGGTCTTGAGAGCCGATGAGGGTGAGGCGGGGTGAGTGTGGAGCATCGCCGGAATGCAATGGCAGAGGAAACTGGAGGTTCACGAGTAAACCAGCAGCATCGTCCGGCACGATCCCCACTTGCAAAAATCCGAAGTGCCGGTAAAGTTCGCATCACCGGGAGAGGGGGAGGGGCTGCTGCTCGTCCGTATAAGCTTTGGAATTCGAGGTAGATACGGGCAGCCAACCGTGGACGGACAGAGTTCGTCACACCTGGCGTTGCCTGCAAGATTCTCCGCGGCTCTGTATTGTCTGCCAATACCCACATTTGCTCCACGTCTCACAACCCGACGACCACCGTATTCGCACAGTGTGTCTGCAACAGCTTCCAACCCTGCGTGGAATTAGCATGCATGAGATGTCCTCCCTGCTTCAGAGTGTTGATCCGTGAACGGACGAACGCTCTATTGCATGGCTCCTCGGGCATCACGTGGCTTTGATTCCCGGTCGACTGCACTAGAGATAGTTTTAAGAGCGCTTCTGACATCCCCATTTCANGGGCATCACGTGGCTTTGATTCCCGGTCGACTGCACTAGAGATAGTTTTAAGAGCGCTTCTGACATCCCCATTTCAGGGAAATGCCTGCACAGCTGTTTGAAGGCTCCCACCTAACCTAGTGCTTTTTCCGCGGTTAAGGCCGAGAAGCGCGGAGATATAAGGGCGACACTGCTTCGCGCATCAACTGCTCCATCGACGCTAAGCGCATGGCTCTCAACTGTCGCCCAGTGTTATGGTCGCTCTGTGTGTACCTATGGGACTTTCAGCTGTGACCATATTATTATATAGGTTGTAAGTCTGTAATAAGGTTCAAAAGTACGGCCCTTGAGTAGTTTTGTTTGTATCTGACGCGTATATTCTGAGATAAAGCACTTTGAAAAAGCAGTTTTAAGCCATTTTGGAGNGGGCATCACGTGGCTTTGATTCCCGGTCGACTGCACTAGAGATAGTTTTAAGAGCGCTTCTGACATCCCCATTTCAAGGAAATGCCTGCACAGCTGTTTGAAGGCTCCCACCTAACCTAGTGCTTTTTCCGCGGTTAAGGCCGAGAAGCGCGGAGATATAAGGGCGACACTGCTACGCGCATCAACTGCTCCATCGACGCTAAGCGCATGGCTCTCAACTGTCGCCCAGTGTTATGGTCGCTCTGTGTGTACCTATGGGACTTTCAGCTGTGACCATATTATTATGTAGGTTGTAAGTCTGTAATAAGGTTTAAAAGTACGGCCCTTGGGTAGTTTTGTTTGTATCTGACGCGTATATTCTGAGATAAAGCACTTTGAAAAAGCAGTTTTAAGCCATTTTGGAGTNGTAGTTTTGTTTGTATCTGACGCGTATATTCTGAGATAAAGCACTTTGAAAAAGCAGTTTTAAGCCATTTTGGAGTATTCAGAAATGGTGTTTCTAATGTGTATGACATCTTGTGTGTTCTTTTCGTAAAGCATCACATTTGAAGCACGTATAAAACTAGTATTTCAAACACACGGCAACGCAGTTCAATTGTCAGGTAGGTGTTAGCCTTAACATGTACCTTCCCAAATTTCTACCCAAAACTGTGTGCTGTATTTTCATCGGCGCTGTGTTTCACTATATGAAGTTCAGATTTAAATAATAAGAGTCACCCTGCACGTTTGGATCGATTCTTTACTTTTGTTTTAGTGATACCAAATGATTTACACCAATCCGTTTCTTAACAAAGCTGGTTGCAGAAATTCACTTATCATGGATAAATAGGAGGTTTTCTGAATATTACATTTGATGCTGCCATTTTTAGTAGTACGTTTGTAACACTCCAGCTAATACGTCAGAAGTCCAAAACTCGGATACACTGTTAAAAATTGTAGTAATTTTTCCTGAAAAATTGTTTGTCATCTTACAAATGCTTGTAACAATACAAAGATTTTTGTTGTAAAACTACACATTGTAACACAAAAAAGGCCGTGTTTCTAAAAGGCCTCAAGATATGTTTGTAATACTCTGACCCGTATCCACGAGCTTCATCAAAATGGCGGACACGCAACCACGTAAAACTGTATATTGCTGTTTGTGCAAAATCTACGGGTGATGAAAATGTAGTTGCGTGCAAAAATAAATGTATTGCACGTTTGAATAAAGTAAAGCACTTAAAACAACCCAAATAATCATAATAAAACAATTTAAATGAAACGTTCCCGTATTACTCATCAAGTGTTAATGTTTCCTATCTACACAGAACTCTTAAAATAAAATTAATGTATTNGAAACGTTCCCGTATTACTCATCAAGTGTTAATGTTTCCTATCTACACAGAACTCTTAAAATAAAATTAATGTATTTTTATAATTCCAATATTTTCCTTAATATTTTGTAAGTAGCAGCAGTTATATTAACTTTAAAAAAAAAATACTAAGTTCGTAAGACAAGTTAGTTCTGTAGTTAAGAGTTCGGGCTCATAATGGAAGGGAGTTCTGGTCTTCGTGCTGGCAAAGTGTAATTTTTTTTTTCCTAAATCATATATATATATTTTTTTGTTATTACCTATTATTAATTTATAACATACGTTTTCTAGAATAAAATACAATTTAGTGTACACTTCTTAATAATGTAAGTTGTAACACATGACTATCATTGTAATATTACAAATATATGTTTTGCAGAATTTACAACAAATTTATTTGTAGTTTTACAAATGATTTTCTTGGCAACTGGGTTTCCAAAAATTCTTCTTGTAAAAGTACAATAAAAAATTTAGAGTGTGTTTATGTACTATAATATACTAAATATAAAAGTTTAACATTTTGTATTGTTTGAAAACAAATTGTTTATTTGGCATAATTGTCACCTGCTTGGTTGGTATAACTGTCACTAGGTGACGCCACTGTAAAACGGCGCCTTTCTTACTGTATCATTGTTATGGTGTAGTGAATAAAACATTTATACTAGAAATCTCAAGTTCTATTACATAAGAAACCCATAAACCTCAACAGGTTATGGGCCCAGGAATCTCTGGAACCTAAGGAACAGAAGAAAACAGCAAAGACAACATTATTTTTATTGTCAGAAAAATAGCGCACCGGTGACCTCAAAATTGCAAACATCACGATCTTTGAATGTAAAAANGTTTGAAAACAAATTGTTTATTTGGCATAATTGTCACCTGCTTGGTTGGTATAACTGTCACTAGGTGACGCCACTGAAAAACGGCGCCTTTCTTACTGTATCATTGTTATGGTGTAGTGAATAAAACATTTATACTAGAAATCTCAAGTTCTATTACATAAGAAACCCATAAACCTCAATAGGTTATGGGCCCAGGAATCTCTGGAACCTAGGGAACAGAAGAAAACAGCAAAGACAACATTATTTTTATTGTCAGAAAAATAGCGCACCGGTGACCTCAAAATTGCAAACATCACGATCTTTGAATGTAAAAAAATTTGATGGAAATAAGTTTCGACAGTGGAAATTCCAAATAAAATGCGCATTGAAAGCAAAGGGAATCGATATTTCCATACCTTAACCGGAAACTAACCCAAGTGAGTTGTTAAAACATGATGCCATGGCAATTTTCATTATAACCTCTTCAATGGATCTCAAGCAAATTACACTGTTAGAGAACTGTGAAACTACTAATTAAATAATGTCCAAACTAGAATCAGTAGACGAACAGAAGAGTGAATTTAATAAAATGCTGATTCATGAAAGGTTTTACCAGTATAAAATGTGTTTAAGTGACAGTGTAGCACAACACATCTCGAAGGTAGAAAACCTGGCTCAACAGCTAAGAGATAGTGGTGAAAGTGTCAGCAAATTGGCCATCAATATAAAAATACTAGGAACTTTACCTGGCAAGTATAGATCGTTGTGTCAAGCATGCATGTCATTGGATCCTAAACAGCAGACCCTCATTAATTTTACTGCACGTTTGTTGGATGAAGAGGCCAGTATTGCATCTGAAGAAGAACAAGAAACTGCCCTTCTCAGAGCAATAACAAAACAAAAGAAACACAATGCGAGTGGTAGTAGCTCAAATGAAAACCAAACTTCTAAACATCGTTTTGAATGTTATAATTGTGGGAAGCGTGGGCATTTCGCTAAAGAATGCCGTGCTCCGAAGAAATCAGCCAAGAAACCATCAAAAGATGAGACAATGTTGGCGTTTAATGTAGAAACCAACTTGAGTGAAATTGAAGAGAATACCTGGATTTTGGACAGCAGTGTATCTGCGCACATTACATTCAGAAAAGATTATTTTGAAGGACTTGTGGAGTGCAACCAAAAGTCATTGTCATTAGAAAACAAACAGTCTGTAGAAGTGTGCGTATTGGAAAAGTTATGATTCGCAGATGGGTTGATGAACAGTGGGAGTACAGCATACTACAAGGAGTTTTGTATGTCCCTAGTTTAAGAAGAAACCTGTTTTCTGAAGGAGTAATCGGTCGATAAGGGCAAACTTTTATCAGTAAATACCCAAATGCTTTAATATACAAATAAGATGAAGTGGTAATTAGTGCAATAATCACAGAAAACAACTTATATATACTAAAATTTGAAACAGTTCCAGACACTTGTAATGTGGTTCAAAGCAATCAAAGTGACATTAAAATGTGGCATGAGAGACTAGGGCATATCAACCTTAAACAAATAAAGAATATGAGTGATCATAGTGTTGTTCAAGGTTGAAAAGTTGATCACAATTAAAGTAATTTTGTTTGCGAAGCATGTGCATATGGAAAACAGTGTCGTTTTCCATTTCACAAATCAGTGCGAGGAGAACTACAGCCAGGTGACTTAGTATACAGCGATGTCTGCGGGCCAATGAGTTGCACATCAGTTCAAGGTCTGAGATATTTTGTATTTTTCAAAGATGCTGCTACAAGTTACAGGTGTGTATATTTTATAAGACACAAAAGTGATATATTGGAATTTTTCAAGAAATATAATGCCCTGGTCAGAAACAAATATACCCACAATGTAAAGGTCCTTCATACAGGCAATGGAAGAGAATATATAAACAAAGCTTTCAAGGACTATATGGATAAAGAAGGCATAATTCAGGAGTGTACAGCTCCATACACCCCTAAACAAAACGGACGGGCTGAAAGAGAACTACGCACTATTGTGGAGAGTGCTCGCTCTTTGCTGTATACAAGAGATGTTCCATTGAATTTATAGGCTGAGGCTGTAAACTGTGCAGTTTATATATTGAATAGAACCTCCACAAGTCAGACCCCTAACCTGACACCTTATGAGTTCCGGAATGGAATAAAACCTCTGATGGGTCATGTGAAAGTGTTTGGTAGTGCTGGGTATGTTCATGTTCCTGACCAGTTACGAACAAAATTAGATACGAAGAGTGTGAAAATGATACTGGTTGGTAAAGATTATACTAATTACATAATGTACAATATAAATACAAAACAAGTAAAATTATCGAGAAATGTCATTTTTGATGAAGATCAAATTCCAGAGATTAGAAGGAATACAGCCCAAATATATGTTTTTGATGAAGGAAAAGAAAACATAGAAAACGTAAATGATGAAACTAACCTTAAATCCGAAATGAGAAAAGAAGATGTCACACTTATAGAAAGTCCATCAACTGAGAATGAAGATAACGTGCACAGTTGTAACAGTGATGATATTCCTTATGAGCCATCTCAAGAAATTGAGGATCTAGAACCTTCTCATCATTTAAGACCGCGAAGAAACAGAAACTTTGAGGCAAATCTTATTCAGTTCTCGTTGCCACAAACATATGAAGTGCAATGAGATGNCCGCGAAGAAACAGAAACTTTGAGGCAAATCTTATTCAGTTCTCGTTGCCACAAACATATGAAGTGCAATGAGATGTTCATACAAGGAGGAATGGTCCAAGGCCATACAAGAAGATCTGATGGCGCTAGAAGAAAATGAAACTTGGTCTACAGTTGAAAATTTAGGTCAGAGGACACTTACTACAAAGTGGGTTTTTCGTATTAAGAAGGACGAGAATGGCCAGATCATACGTTATAAAGCTCGTCTGTGTGCACGTGGTTTTAATCAAGTAAAAGGGGTTGAATATCAAGAGATATTCTNATCATACGTTATAAAGCTCGTCTGTGTGCACGTGGTTTTAATCAAGTAAAAGGGGTTGAATATCAAGAGATATTCTTTTCAACCACCAGGTATGATTCAATAAGAATTATTCTTTCTATTGCAGCAAACTGTAACTAAGAAATGAAGCAATTTGATGTAAAAACCGCATTTTTGACGTGACAACGTCTTAAATTAGGTTGCGGCTGGGAGTCACTTATGAAAAAGTGTAACGCTCGGTAACGTTACGATGAGTCACCGAGGAGGGGTAATCAAGGGAGGGAAATGAGGGGAGGAAACAGGAGGGGAGCCGAGCCGGCCAAGGAGAAAGCCACCTTGCATGGAAGCAATTCCAAAGACGAACGACGCGGTGGAGCTAGCGTCGCAGTTTTACAATTAATAAATGTAATTAGACGAACCACAAGGAAATTAATAACGCGCTTGATAAATAAAGACGCTCTCGCATTACTAAAAAAATATGTTTAATGAATATTCGTTGCAGTGACAGATATTTTTTTTTTGACGTGACAACGTCTTAAATTAGGTTGCGGCTGGGAGTCACTTATGAAAAAGTGTAACGCTCGGTAACGTTACGATGAGTCACCGAACGAGAGAGAGGCCCGCCGAATGCCTTGCGTCTCTCTCCCACTCAACTATGATCGGTCTGCCGCGCGCGCAGCACTACGTTGTCACGTAAAATCTTCGCCCGTAAAACCGACTTTACAGGCAACCATTTTTTTGAATGGTCATCTTGAAGAGGATATATATAAACCAGAAGGTGTGCAGGAAAAAAGTAATTATATTCTTTTATTAAACAAGTCACCCTATGGATTAAAGCGGCCATCTAGGTGTTGGAACAAAAGGTTTAGTGATTTTTTAAAGAAATATGGTTTCATACAATCTCAGGCTGAAAACTGTTTATATATAGGATTTTTTATTAATTATTAATAATGTATGTTGATGATGTACTGGTAGTACCTGAGAGTAAACAATTTATTAAATATATAATTGATTATTTAAAACAAGAGTTTAAAATTAAAGATTTAAATTTGACATATTTTTTCGGCATGCAAATAGAGAGATTAAATAATTCTATATGCATATGTCAAAGTAGTTACATCAAGCTAGTAATTAAAAAGTTTTCTATGCATAATGCAAACCCTGTAAGTACTCCAGCAGACAGAAATATTATTATCACAAAGAATGTAGATAAAATAGTTCCAAATTTTCCATATAGAGAAACTATCAGGTTATTGTTATTTTTGTGTTCCGTTTGAAGGCCTGATATAACATTTGCTATGAATATTTTGAGCAGATATGTTAACAACCCTAGTCAACAGCATATAAATGCTGTTAAACGTGTAATAAGATACTTAATTGATACTAAAGATTATTGTATTA
Source organism: Clitarchus hookeri (assembly GCA_002778355.1). Lineage (NCBI taxonomy): Eukaryota > Metazoa > Arthropoda > Insecta > Phasmatodea > Phasmatidae > Clitarchus > Clitarchus hookeri. The sequence goes on along the minus strand of NQII01006942.1, from coordinate 616 downwards.
CATATGGAGAAAGCAGTGATCTCATAGGATATTCGGATTCAGACTTTGCAGGGAATTTGATACCCGTAGGTCTACTACAGGTTACATTTTTCAAATGAATGGAGGACCAATCACTTGGTGCAGTCAAAAAAAAAAAAGACCATTGCTCTTTCAACTACTGAAGCAGAATTTGTAGCTAGCTGCCTGTGAAGCGGCAAAATAAATACTGCGGTTGAAACAATTATTGTCAGAGTTAGGTGAGAATTATAAAGGTAATACTTTATGTGTTGATAATCAGAGTGCTATTAAACTAATTAACAACCCTGCTTATCATAAGAGAACAAAGCATATAGATGTCAAATATAATTTTGTTAGGGTAAAGATGAAGCTGGGCTTAATAAAAATCGTGTATATATGAAGTAAAAATCAATTAGCAGACATGTTAACTAAGGCCTTGTCCACTCAATCTTTTGCATATCTGAGAAATCTTTTTTTGTATTGCAAGTATTTTTTTGAACTAGTAATGTTAAAATTTAGGGGGAGTGTTAAATATAAAAGTTTTAACATTTTGTATTGTTTGAAAACAAATTGTTTGGTTGGCATAATTGTCACCTGTTTGGTTGAAATAACTGTCACT
>NQII01006941.1:84952-104447 GCA_002778355.1 Clitarchus hookeri | reverse complement strand
AAAGTTTGATTTGTTTCTCATTGCTGTTCTATCGAGGCTTTCGGGAGAACCGACTTCGGTGTCCGTTGCCACGTTGCTGTTTAAGGGGATTCTGAAAAGAAAAGCGGAAATTTAATTTCTTACTATTGTTTACTTGTACTATATTAAAAATGTCGTGCGATAATATGTATAATATGCGACATGTCTTGTAATCCTGTGGAAGAATACGCATTCTACGGTTTCTTAAAAACCAGGTAATGAACATACTAAAATTTTACAGTAAAATTTCTTCGTGTGGTTTCTTCCACTCGAGAAGTCTCGAGTTAAATGCTGCAGAGGATCTCACAGGTCATAAGGCAAATAAATTTAAACTTAATGAATATATTTAATAAATAAACAAATACATCGTGAAATCATTCTTAATTCTTGTTGCTGAGTTGTACAGTTGGTCGAGTATTTTTGTTTCAGTCTCTTTTCTTTTTGGTAACGAGGATTAAAAAAAAAAACATTACTAACAATAATACATGTGATATCCAAAGGTAGAAGTTTTACATTACAGAGTTGCACCTCATGGTTATTTGTTAAATATAAATTACATAACCAATAAAATTGTTCTTGTTTGTTTGTTTAAATCTCTGTAGAGTTATCCACAAATTTTTTTATAAATAATTATTTTATAACGATTGCAAAATTATGAGGTAGTTGGTTTCATGATACCCAAATATTAAGAAAATAAATGACATGATTCTTATAATAACTGTAAGACAAATAATTTGTTGAGAGTTCTTTCAATCCAAGAGGAGAAAATTAATTTCTCTAACATGCAGACTTTCCTGTTAAACTAGGCGCTGCCGCGAGCCAGATCCACTGCCATCAGGCTGGAGTAAGAACAGTTACATGGCAATTTGTAACACGTGGAGTCTGCTCGTGAAGTCAGCTAACACATCATGGCTGGAAAGTTGGCCAACGAGTTGGACTGCACAACGGCGGTACTAGATGTTTTGTCACAACCTTATTAATACATTATCAGCAGAGCTTAAGAAAAGCAGAGTCATCTACATGACGATAATTTCGTGAAGGGAAGAAGGTCACGTCAGCACCATAGAGCAACTCACAGGAAATGATAAATCCACAGAGTAGTGGTTCGACAGAGGAACCGTTACTCGTGGTCAAAGTAGACAAATAGATTGACCAGTAATATTTTACTTTTATCCAAGATATTTTACAAATTATTGTTTCATGATTTTTTTTAAGACCTAACAGATGATAATAATTACGTTAATGAAAATAAATAAAATATTATACCACAAGTGCTGATATCTTAACAGATTGAATAAAACACAAAACATGAGAAACTCAACACACATTTTGACAACACATAACTGACAAATTGACAGCACACAGTTATTTTGTACTAGAAGAAAACCTAAACTAACCATTTTTATGAAACAGTAAATCATATAAATAAACAAATTACATTTTAAGAATTTATAGAAGTTTAACAAAATAAATATTTAATAACCTTAATGTTGTATAAATTTCAAGTTTAAGTTTGAGCATGAAATAAATAGTTTGCCAGCAGATAATTAACAGCAGAAAATCTAGGACAACAAGACTTTGCCAACAAAAGCAAACTTTACCCCAATAAGGGCAAAGACAAACAGTATAAGATGAACACTAATGGTGCCACAAAATGACACAGGTGCAACCTACTCATTTTACAATAGTATCGAGTCGAGGAACATAAGAATATTTTTACCTGTACTAGTAAACAGAACAGAAAAAAAAACCTTACCGGTGGCTTAGCGGTCAGCCTGCTCGACTCCCACCAAGGCGAACTAGGCTCAGTCCCCGGCCGGGTCACTCCCGGATCTCGCATGTGGGAATCATGCTGGATGATGCCGCTGGTCGGCGGGTTTTCTCGGGGTGTAAAGATTTCAGCACTTAAAGTTTTGTTTATGTCTTGACTTTCTTTCGGGATGTATGTTGATTTCTTTTTGAGACATATTTATTTATTTATTTTACAAGTCCCTACCCTCAGGTGTAGCTAGTTTTGTATACTCAGGATATCTCCTCTAAATTTATATTTGCATTATTTGGGTTTGTAATTTTTTACGTTTTGACATTCATACTTATTTTATTTGTTACGTGGGAAATGAGCTCAGATATCTTTGGCAACGTTGATTTTAATTGTATCATCGTATAATAAAACCAAGTAGAAATACCTGGTTTTAGTCAGCAGTTTTGGCCACTGAGAAAGGTATTAATCAGAGGATTGATTATACTATAACGTAGAAGGAAGTGCCGTCTTTTATGAATTTCCCGTGTAATTAGCGTCATCACGTGAACCCCGGTGACTAATTACTCTCTCACTCAGATGCAATGATAAGCGGATCTACGTAAGATTTTGTCTGCAATATTTGCATATGATTTTTTATCTCACCGCCCCTCGTAAGAGTAGGCATGGTGTTAGAGGGGCACCAAGTTATTGTTATTATGCGGAACATGAAAGAAGAGGCCCGAGCCGCGTTGTAATTAGTTTTGGAGTGTTTCCCAAGAACTTCGGCTATAGTATTTTCGCAGTTTCTTCACACTTTTTGAGTCAAACGTTTGAAACATCAGCCCATGTACGACGTGTTTAGTTGTCTCCTAAGTATGTCATGTATCACAAGCATTTTGTACTTGGGTTAACAACAAAGTATCTTATTTTTGGTTAAATTGAACTTTAAACTATATTCTATCAATAAAAAAAAATAACATTTCATTTGTAATTAATAGAAATAAAACCAGAGAGAAAATAGGTGTGTTGGTACTGCCTAGTAAGAAATAGTTCTTATGCAGAATATCGTTGAGCTGAGTGCGCATGAATGCGGCGCGTTGCCCCTCTGGTGTAGTTTTCTAGACTTGGTTAAGCTTTGTATGAGGCGGAGTGATAGCGTGAAAGTAGAACTTTAGCAGGGCTTCAGAAAAGTTTGAAGTAACCGTGAATGAACTATACCTTCTCCACCAACATAAGTAAGGCTTACAAAGGCTGGGCAATGTGTGCAACTTCTTCTTACGTTTTGAGAGCTGCAGACTTTTCGTAATTTTAATTTGTTTTGGAATATCTAAATTACATTTGAACTTGATGAAAGTAATTTTGGAAGACGTTAAATTTAATCTCAAATTTTACGAGGGCGTTTAAGTTTCCACGGACCTTATCATAAGCCAACAGTGAGATTCTTATGTTCAAAGCTGAGTTATTGCTACACACATTTTAACGATTTGTTATTGATGAGAAATTCAACCAGCCAGTTCACGATTAACTCACGTAAATTATCTTTCTGTTAACGAATGTTCAAAAATGTGATTTAGTATGTCACTTCATTGCAAACTGATAATTTATTTTAACAACTATTTTTTCTATTGATTTGAAACAAAAAACTGAACTGATGATTTTTCAGATTACATATTTCACGTACAATTTTTAAATTAATAAAATCACTATTTCTTTACACTTATCTGCTGTGTTATGCTTCGCGTAGTCATTGAAGTAGTTAAAATTCTTTCTTTATTCAGCGATTTGTATGTTTGGTCTCATTATTATTTTTCATACAAATTGTATGAAATCGTGTCTAGTGTTCTGCTATGTGAAGAAAAGGGTAAATGTGTTTTTCATTTTTGTAATGGTGAAGAATATCTTTTAATACGTCGCCATTGCCTCAGTGTTGACTTACCCGTGTTTCAAGTTTAATATTCTGGCGTTTCTTAACCTCAAATTGCTAATTGAAGCAAATTTCCTCACGCTGCACGAACCATAGAGACGCCGACTTGCGTTGCGTCATTGTTCTCTTTGCTAGACGCTACGCTCATAGAGAAAGTAAGCGGCGTGTTAGGAATTTCATGCGATCATCACTCATACGCCCGACAAACTTCACACGTACATATTTTGTACTATAAGATTTTCTCTTTATCACACGAAAATGCAATAGAACATTTTATTTTAATTTTCACCCACTACCTTGGAAGCAAGCTACTTAACACTTCGAGGGATCTCCCGTTTTCCCCGCCCCTTCATTCCGTCGCTTCTACATACTCACCACAATCACCCCCATAGTCTCTCAAGACCTCGTTGCTAAGAGGCAGGGGCAATGAACAGAACATTCTTGGAAAGATAACTTTAGAAAATTCAATCGTTTCAATGACAGAAGGCGACTTGAGTCTCGATATACTTATCACAGTGGCACGCGGTGGCTTGCCTTTGTAAATATCCGCGCTAATTAGCAACAATAAATGCGCTGACAAACACGGTTGTTATCTTAATTGTTACAAAAAAAAAATACAAACAAACTGTCGATCTGTATTTTCGAACGAAGGCAATCAAAAGAGTGGCAAAAAAAACATACACAGTTGATTAAACTAAATATTTAGTTGACATTCCAATTTCTTCTGTCCCAAGACGGAGGTATTGTTAGTTCAAGCGTGTATTTTGCGACACGTACAAANAGTTGACATTCCAATTTCTTCTGTCCCAAGACGGAGGTATTGTTAGTTCAAGCGTGTATTTTGCGACACGTACAAAATTACTTTTGTTTCTTTTCAAGCTTCGTTTACTCGACAAAACAATTCGTTGGGGGCAACTAAATACATATCTGGCCCTGTACAAACAAATGTTTTGTTGTCTGGAACAAACCTCACCTCGCGGTGCGCATTGTCGGGCCCGTGCCGAGATGGTGTGGTGAGTCAGCACGTGTTTCCGTTCATCACCGTGCGTACCACGAAAGTGACGTGGCACTTTGGCGGTGATTGGGGGGAAGGAGGAGGGCTGCACTCTAAACCCGAACCATCCTTATCAATAAGTGGAATAACATTCACTGAAAGTCAGTTGATAAGCTACTGCCGACTGGCACATCAAGGAAATGAACCGGGAGCAAGTGACTTATGGCAGTGAAATTCTCGACATTCAGTGCGAATCACAAATAAGTGAGTGAGATCCAGCCATCATGTTAATTAGTGATCAGGCAGGGGCAGCGGTGGCGTAGTGGCCAGGGCGCTCGCCTCCCACCACGGCGATCCGGGTTCACTCCCGGATTTTTGCATGTGCGAATCGTGCTGGACGAGCGGGCTTTCTCGGGGTACTCCCGTTTCCCCCGCCATTGCACTCCAGCGCCGCTCCATTCTAGGGCTTCACTTCTGTCATGCTCGGGGATGACGGTCACCTCCGGGTCCCAGCTGGAAAGACCGTCACTCGGAGGGTGTTGCCTTGCCCTGGGTGCGCTCCCCACACGCCATTTATTTATTTAGTTATCAGGCGCTGATTATCAGTCTCTCAATTCTCACTGATTTGGCTCAATTCTCACTGTTTCAGATCTAGAGCGTGGCGTGGGGTCCAACCGCAGCTCAGATACGCGGCTTAAGAGCACACACATGAAACTACAGCAATTTTGTAACAAAAGTTTTCTACAGTTTTGTATCTACTTGTGGTGGTTGTCACTTGACGTTGACATCTCCTCGCAGTGCGTACATTTTTTNGTTTTCTACAGTTTTGTATCTACTTGTGGTGGTTGTCACTTGACGTTGACATCTCCTCGCAGTGCGTACATTTTTTTCCCACCAACAAAACGTTTTATAAAGTTATTTATGCTCGGCCACTGGCGGCTAGAGATGTCGCCGCGCGTGGGGTTATCGTATATATATTATTTTCTCAGCTGCCGAAATTTAAAATGTAGTGATTTTAAACTTGGGAGTNGTTTTCTACAGTTTTGTATCTACTTGTGGTGGTTGTCACTTGACGTTGACATCTCCTCGCAGTGCGTACATTTTTTCCCCACCAACAAAACGTTTTATAAAGTTATTTATGCTCGGCCACTGGCGGCTAGAGATGTCGCCACGCGTGGGGTTATCGTATATATATTATTTTCTCAGCTGCCGAAATTTAAAATGTAGTGATTTTAAACTTGGGAGTNACGCGTGGGGTTATCGTATATATATTATTTTCTCAGCTGCCGAAATTTAAAATGTAGTGATTTTAAACTTGGGAGTCAATGTTTTTTAACGCTGGGTGTCTACGCCTTGGCAAGGGAGTGCTCGTGATTCTTACGGTACATATCATATAACGTGGGTAGGCGAGGCAGATTTTACTCTGTTTTGAATTATTCAAGCCACGATTACTTTAACGAAAACTGCATATTGCACCCACACACTACATCACATCTTATTCCAATATGTAGTTTTAAAAAATAAAAAATGTCCGCCGAGGGGGCGAATTTGTTGATTTGGGTGACTGGGTGATTGATTTTGCTATAGTTTTAACCTCCAAACTATGCTCTTTTTATCTTTCTTCCTCATGATGTACTTTTCATATACAGGATCGTATGGCGGTTCCGATATCTCTGGCTTCATGCAAGGCTGTATTTTTCATTTCGAATAACCACCTTGCCACACCTTTCGTAGAACGGTGCCAGTTTTACATAATCACACTCCATCTATATATTAAATTTTATTGGCGTCATAATTATGCGGAGCTATAACAGACACTTTTCCCTCGTTTGGGCTAAAAATGTGCAAATATCCTTCGAAAACCCGTTCTCGTTTTGGGTGGCGTAGGCTGTGTGATGGAATGTAGTTTCAGCTTCATAGACCGTGTTTTCCTTATTCCTCGCAGAACCTGTGACGATTCTAGCGGTGTTATGGTCGCTTGCTAGACGACAGAATTTTGGAATTTTATCTCGGGGTTTGGCTTATAAGGCGCCCGTCTACCTGGCGCTTGAACTGCGTTGCAGAGTGTTCCAAATACACGTTTTTCAACGAAACTATTAAGCGTGCGTCCAACGTGCTGATCTACGAAAAGAACACACACTTCAGACGAGAGCTGTTAAGTACTTTCAAAATATCACGTACGTTAGAAACATCAATTCAGAGTACTCCAAAACCTCTAAAAACGGCCTTTCCAAGGCGCTGTAGCTCAAAATGCACGCATCAGATACATACAAAACTACTATAGGCGCCTGCACTGAACCTTCCTAAAGACTTCCCACTAATAAAATTATATGGTCACCGCTGAAAGTCCCATAGGTACACGCAGCACGACGAGAACACTGCACGCCAGTTCAGAGCCTTGCGCTTAGCGGCGATGGTGTACTTGATGCACGTGGCAGTGTCGCCCTTATCGCTCCCTGGCTTCTCGGCCTAAACGTGGGAAAAAGTTCCAGGCAGATGGGGGCCTTAATGGTGATGGATCACGTTTTAGGAAATGAAGGGATTCGCAGCCCTAAGGTGTTCGCATGTCTCTGCGGATCATCGTTTCATGAGAAAAAAAAAGTGTTTGCAACATTTCTCACACTTATGCGAGGCACGATCTGTATTATGCCCACGGCCAATTCTTTTGGGTCTTCAANGTGTTTGCAACATTTCTCACACTTATGCGAGGCACGATCTGTATTATGCCCACGGCCAATTCTTTTGGGTCTTCAACCCCATTGGATGAATGAAGACGACGCGTGCGTCACAGTAACGGGATGGGCACCGAGGTATCGTCTTCGCAAATGATATCAATTGCGGATAAAATATGCANGTGTTTGCAACATTTCTCACACTTATGCGAGGCACGATCTGTATTATGCCCACGGCCAATTCTTTTGGGTCTTCAAGCCCATGGGATGAATGAAGACGATGCGTGCGTCACAGTAACGGGATGGGCACCGAGGTATCGTCTTCGCAAATGATATCAATTGCGGATAAAATATGCATGCCTTAAAGGCTTGCTGGTCCGAAACCGATCTCGACATTTGAGCAGTTTTTTTTAAATTTGGCGGGAAAATATACGTGTAATTACGAGGACTCCCAATAATACCTAGCGACTTGTTGTAAGAGTTAGAATGTCAAAAATATACCAGGGAAAGGAGCGATGTTTCACCTCGCATCAGATGAAGAACTGGGGTGCCCGCAGGATCCGCGGTAACCGAGCGGTTAGCCTGCTCGCCTCCCACCAATGGCGAACCGGGTTCAATCCCCGGCCGGGTCACCCCCTGGATTTTCGCACAGGACTCACCGTATTTATGTAAAACGCGCACAAATCTTCTGTTGTAGCGATACAGTGTCTACCGCTTAGGCAATAAATACTACGTGCATATTTGTACAGTATGCTGCCGAGTCCGCCGCAAAGACAGTGTTGGAGGACGTTTTTGACGCTTACCGTAAACAGCATGTACAGTCAATTAAGCTTACACTACTTTAGCTGTCTGTTTCTGGTGGAAAAACGTGATTCACTGCAGGAAGTGTAGGTTTTACCAATGCGCCTGGGATTGTGTCGCTGCCGCCGGAAGTTTCGCGTGCGTCTTGCACGAAAACGGTACATCCCGAGCTGTCGCAACGAGAGGACAATTTGTGTTGATTAGGTCGTACTGCTCAATAAATCATCATCAGACGTTCATGATTCCTGATGGTAAAAAAAGGTTGCCTGCACACAGAGGGTGACCACCCCTCTTATTTTCATTAAGAGAGGAGGTATTTAATGAGAGCCTGCTCGCGAATTAATTTGGCCAGACTGACATATAAAGATAGCGTATTCCTATAGTAATAAGGGGTGCTCTATCGTATGAAATTAGTCTGGTGAGTGTCGTATTAGCAATTTCTGAGATATATATTTTTGGCTTTTTTCGATATTTCTTTTGAATTTATACATACATCGGAGCCAATTATATGTCATTTTATACAGAATTTTAAGACGAATCCTACGATATGTAGGTCATTTAAATCGGATAAGTAGTTTGCGAGAAATAAGGGTTTTAATTTCACTGAAGATTGCCTCCATGAACACATTTAGTTTTCCTTTTCTCTCGTATTAATTTGACCAGACAGACAAATAGGTTGAATGTCCCGATATCACAAAACAAAGTTCGGATGATTGTAGTTTGATTTAAACTCGTTCCCAATACTAAAAAAAAGTTTAAATTTTGATTTTCAAGGTCTTATAACTCCCTTAATATTCAACTTAAGTAGAAAGCGCCTTTTATATTTTCCATTTGATTTAGCGCAAGGAATCACGTCACGAAGCCTGTCGGTTGAATTCCGCCCCATCTGTATAGTTCTGAGAAAATGCTAATCTCTTCTTTTGGTTCACTTTACCGATTATCACTTCTATCATGTACCCTGACAATCTACTCTGAAGAGCCAAAAAAAAAAAACCGGTACACCTGCCTAATATCGTGTAGGGCCCCCGCGAGAACGTAGAAGTGCCGCAAGACGACGTGGCATGGACTCGACTAATGTCTGAAGGTATGCAGTAGGCATTGAAATCTTCGCCAATTTGAGAAAGGTTTGCACGTCTGTCACGTTTAATGATTCTCGTCAGTCGTCGTTTGTCCCGTTCGTTCACGGTCTTTTTCTGGCCGCAGCGATGTCGAAGATTTGATGTTTTACCGGATTCCCTATATTCACGGGACACTCGTGAAATGGTCGTACGCGAAAACCCAAATGTTATCGCTACCTCGGAGATGCTATGTCCCATCTCTCATGCGCTGACTATAACACCATGTTTAAACTCACTTAAATCTTGATAACCTGCCATTGTAGCAGGAGTAACCGATCTAGCAACACTGCCAGACGCTTGCTGTCTTATATAGGCGCTGCCGACCGCATCGCGTTACTCTGATTGGTTCCATACCCCTGATATTTGCATACGCACGCCTATACCAGTTTTTTTTGGCTCTCCAGTATATACTGCTCAGTTAAAATCCTACGGATAGTTCTTGAGGAAACCCGTTTTCCGAAATGTGTCTGTACGTCTGCTGATATCTCTGAGGAGACTACTTAAAAGGTTTTCCGTCAAGAGTATAAATATTATCCTCTTCTTTATGGCAGCAATTTTATGAGGACGACCAGGTTTCTTGTTTATGAAGTCATTGTTGTGTTTATGCCGCTTGAAAATACTCTGTATAGTCATACGACTTCTACGATATATTTTTGAGATACGGGAACACGATTTTATCTAACAACACAATGACATAAGTTGCCTTTCTACTGCTGTTGTTTCTTTACGTCTTAAGCCCCACTGTGGCTGTGTGTATTGCAGAAACAACACACTAGATACTCCACCCACACCACTGCACGCATAGCTAACAATTGTCAGGCGATGCATACAAGGTCGTTTGACGTCGTATTTCGTTGCTGGTTCACAGGCATATGAATATTTATGATCCGCCATAAGCTATGTTCACTAAGAATATTCCTTACTTTTAGGGAGTATTCGCATAAAAAATACCTGTTATAGGAAATTTTAATTTTTTACATCGTAATGGAGCTTAATTGCTATTAGCCACGTCTCTATACAGCAGTTTACTTTTGCATAAACATTTGCAATTTCGAGATGGGTGTTGTATGAATACTTATGCACATGATTGCACTTGGGTGTTCATCAACGCCTTTTTAAATTGCCAAAAAAAATTTTTTATTGGAATCTATTCTCCAGTTTTTTTTATTTCCTTTTTTAAATCTNCGCCTTTTTAAATTGCCAAAAAAAATTTTTTATTGGAATCTATTCTCCAGTTTTTTTTATTTCCTTTTTTAAATCTAGATATAAAATACTTTGTCAACACATTTACGGAAATCACTTATATGTTTCTTCTTAGGATGTCGCTTGACGCTGTNTAGATATAAAATACTTTGTCAACACATTTACGGAAATCACTTATATGTTTCTTCTTAGGATGTCGCTTGACGCTGTATTTATTCGTTATTTCCTTCAGCATACGCATTAAAACCCACGCAGTACACGCTCGCTGCGTTTATTGCAGCAAGAAACTAAAACACGCAGCGTCCATGTCTGAGTGACGTCATCGCACAAAGAATTTCACCTCTGGACCTCGTGTATTTGACGCGGTAGATTTACCAGAGGTACAATTACGCATGATTTGCACTAACGCTGTGACGAGGCGGAACGGAATAACTTTCGTGCGGCATAGTCCACATCCTGCAGGGAACAGGCTGCAGCAAAAGCCCGTCGCTTATTCGAGGGACTGTATCATTATAAAAAGTGGTTGTGTAATTCAACATTTGTCTGAGCTTTGAACATTCAATTTTCTCCGGGCTTATTTCCGGCGTGAATTCACTTTATAAATGAAGATGAGCTCGCTGTATGTTTGTGTTTCCTTTTGGATATATCCTTCTCACCCCCCCCCCCTTTTCGGGGGTTTCGGGCACACTTGACTTTAACTAACCCCCTTCTACATTACCCACTATTGCACAGGTTGCCCGAAAGTTGCGTGAAATCTGACGGATAATGATGGCCAAATCTGCAAGCACAGTTAAGCATATACGGTTAAACATTACTGAGTTCGCGGTCGTGCAGACTGCTTCAGCTGCTATACACGTCAATTAAATTGTAAGTGTGTGACGTGTATGGATAACACACTTTACCTTCCGCCCAGGGGGGGGGGGTCGTAAATAAATGACTATACAGAATAAGTGTACGTATATATAAAACGTGTGTTCTTAACGCCTTCTGGGGGAGGTTTACTTACCAACTTTTCATTCTGTTCTACTTTACTTATTCGATTTTGTGATATCATTTCAATTAATATTCTCTCCGTGAAGCTAAAGGGATAATAAAATACCTCCACGCCTCCAAAAAAAAAAAATACGTTGAAGTTTTAGCCTTTCAATAAAGTATAGAAAAACGTTAATTTTGGTCAGTAATTACAGATTTGATGATGTGAAATATTTATATTTACATATTATAAATACAATACTATGTGAGCTATGGACTTGCTGGTTAATAAGCATTTACATAATTTTCTCTCTCTCTCTCTCTCTCTCTCTCTGCGTTGCCGCTTGCTGCTTCCTTTCTCCAGACTTGTTTATATGTGTTTAAAGCACAGGGAAAAAAACCCCTAGGAATAAATCGTCGTCAAATTCAAACTGAGCTCACTTCGTAAGTACTGAAGTCATCTACTGAAATATTTCTCTGCTCTCCGTTTTTATTCATACAATTAAGTTCTATAAGCTCTGTTGTTAATGTTTTCCTCAATAAATGCAACATAAATAAAAACCTACTTATAATATCAGAGTAATCAGTTTTTCAATCTACTCTTCCAAAATAATCTATTGTTACAACTTTTCAAAAAAATCTTTGGGCTTAGCGAGATTCTTTATGCCACGGAGGTCTTCATTAAATAAAAGAGCTAATACTTTCCTAATTTATTTATAAAATATATAGAATCACTCCACAATTTGTATCTCGAAAATAATGGCTATCACTTGCTATTTACGGCTAATATTTATGTTATTGTCAGTCACCTGACAAAAGTTAAATCCCACATAGTTAAAAATATATTTCTATAAACAGTTTATACACAACTATCTAATTACTGTACTATTGTAAATTATGTACCTGGTAGGCCTATCTGCCAGTTCCAGAAGATACAATAAAGTGNCTATCTAATTACTGTACTATTGTAAATTATGTACCTGGTAGGCCTATCTGCCAGTTCCAGAAGATACAATAAAGTGTGTATCACTCATCCATTCGGTTCCACAATGTTTCAGTCCAGCTATTACCAGTATTTCCTATCTGGAATGTTCTAGGGCGCCCAGAGCGCTCCCATTAACAGCAGCCCCCCACTCGTCGGATACCACGCCTTCCGCAGCATCCGCGTACTCTAGTTCAACACACACACATGCATGCGCACACGCACGCACACATACACACACATCACAGTCTCTCACGCCTTCGTTCGCCTTCGGTTCACTCAACGCCGCACTTCGCCGATGGCAGAAGTTATAAATAGACAGTTCACTGCAACCTGGCGCGGTGCCATGGCGGCCATATTGTATGACGTCACGCCGTAACCTCCTGCTCTGTCATTCCTTGACAGTGGCGACCATTTACCCTTCTTTCCCTCGGAATTTACCTTTTTCCCCTCAAAAACGCCCAATATTTCCCGAATTTCCCTCCAAACCTCCAAAATCTCCCACCGAAATTTGTATTACTAAAATATTAATGAGCCACTCAGTCAGAAAATAGCACAACTCCACAATGTGGCTAAAATGACTCAATTTTAAGAGTGAGGGGTCACCCTAACATTCATGCTCTGTCATTCCATGTCAGCACCATCCAACTTGTCTGAAGAATGTTCGAGTTCATTGCCCTGTCATGCATCTTCATGCATAACCTTGAAACAAGCATATATTCTACGACCTATGCGGGTACGCATATGCTAAGGGCACATATACAAATCACAGACACATATATGTTAATTGGCGTTACGTCATCCAATATGGCCGCCGTAGCACCGCGACACTACGCTAAGGCGCCAAGTAGCGTTGAACTGTATATTTATAAATACTGATGGCTATCACAGACTCCCGATACTTTTGTTCTGGCTGTATTTTAATAGCTTATTTTTGAAAGCGTAAGAGTAAACGATTTTGATGAAATAATTTAATACGGGATGTAGGTCTCTCGGCGTAGATGCGTGGTTTTGTTATGAAATTACACAAGTGAAAAGCAAGGAATAGGGTTTACCGACCTGGTTTATTTCTGGTTTATTTATGAAAAGGCATAAGTCAGTGGACTTATGTCTTTTCATAACTATAAGGTAGCAGCACGAACAACGGGAATCGCAGTATGACATCGTGTTGCACGCTGGTATATTCGGTGGTCATAAGTTTTGTTAGGGCCAAACGAAACCTGCTCATTCCTCCATAAGTAAATAAATGAAAATTTGCCTACGTGTGGCAAAGAACTCCACCTTTACAGGTTTGACGACATCGTCAGTCGGTTTCTGATACGTGGGCACTCGACTCGTACCTTGCTTACGATCTCTATTTTGGAATGGTGAAGCGTATTGTTAAAAATAAATATTTATTTTTATGAACCGAAGGAAATCCGTGAAATGATTACATCTGCAGGTGTTCCGGGTAAATTCACAGTCAACGTGGTTCTTAATCTGATTACGTGTTGGACGTCAAGTCACGGTAGCACAAACATTACAAAAAAAAAGTGCTTGTTATTGGAAAGCCAGGGCATAGCGGTCTTCGGAGCCAGAAGCAAGACTTCGCTATTTCTACGTTTATGGAATTTCAGTACAACAGCTCCAAGAAAGGCACTGTGGTTATCTCCGAATACATCGGTGGCCTTGTGATGCATACTCTTGTGCCTTGCCACAAATCTCAAAATCAATCTTAACCTACCATTCCTGTACAAAAGGCATATCCTTGCACAAAGTGCCAATTAATGCACACAAAATTACTGACTTGAAGAAGGTTCCCCATTATATACCTTCTGAACACAAATACTTTTAAGATCAGATTTTTCATTGGCCAAAATAACAAATGGAACAAGTTGACAGAAATCGTTTAAACATGCCAATGTAACCTTTGTTAAGCATTGTAATGTTATGCAATAATGTGGAATATGTAATACATTGTGTTGTACATGTTTAACTGTGAATCTTTAGTTTTAATTGAATCACCACTGTTTTAGTGATGATATTACGTGACACCACACTGCGATAATATGTATTTGGTTATATGAAACCTAACACAGAAATTCTACTTTTTCTTTTTTTGCATTTTCCCACAACTTAGGGTATAATTTACATAATCCCTTTCATAAATAAGTGATTCATTTAAAGTGTTGCTGAACCTTGTCCTAGAACCTTCTTCACACGTCGGGTTGCGACACGCCGAGGGAGGAGACGACCAGAAAGTTCGTGCAATAGCTCGCAGCTGCCGACCACTCCAATTGGAATGGGTGAGGGGGTGCGGGGACGCCAGTCAGGTCAGATATCAGTCTTTCCCCCGCCCGCCCGGTGACGTAGCAGCGTCAGTGTCCATCTTGGGGAGGAGCGGGTCATCTCCCCCTCCACCTCCAAAATACGCCGAAACTGGCCTCGCGTGCTCGAAGCGGAGCTCCGCGCGTAACAATATGCATGTATAGTCCATTCACGGTTACTTACAACTGTACTTACAGTTCTGCTGAAGTTCTACTTTCAGGATATTCCTCCGCCTCGTGCATACAAGACTTAGATATGTCTATAAAATTACAGTAAAGGGACAACGCACCGTATTTGTGCGCACTCCGTGTAATAATATGATGTGTAAGAACTATTTCTTACTAAGTATTACGAACACGCATTTTTTCTCTCTATTAATTATAAATAAAATATTATAATGTCTAGATAACATACAAGTGACAGTTAAGTTTAAGAAAAAACTAAGGTACTTTTATCACAAATATGAAATGCGTGTGATACATGGCATATTCAGGAAACAACCAAGCACGTCATATACGGGGTGATTTTTTAAAGGTTAGATTAAAACAGTGTGAAGAAACCGCGAGTAGACTATGCGTAACATGTGCTGAAAGTTTAGGTTTTAGATCATCGGCGCTTCCTAGAAATAAGTTAAACCTACCAGTTTGTCAAGTTGTACACAAAACGTACGTTAAAATAAAACAGTTTATCTGTATGGATGGTTGAACGTTTCTTCAAGCTTGGGTTGTTGAACTGTGACGAAAGTCAGCTACAGTGGCTACACCTTACCAATTCAAATGAAGTTTCTCTTCATGTGTGAGAGGCGGCCGGCCGCTGTCCCAGCCACGCGCGCTGCTCAAGTACAGTAGTTCAGCCACCTGCCGCTGCACTGCCGCCACCTGCACTTGGCGCCACCGCAGTGTAGCCAACTTTAACAACTGGAAAGTCGGAGTAAGTCAACAAACAAATCGTAGAACCAAAATCAGTTAAAATTTAATGCACACAGAGAGAAAAAAAAAATACAGATTCTGCGGAACATATTTTTTTTATTGCGTGTAAAGTAAAAAAAAAAAACCCAAACAAGTAATTAAAGAACGATATATAAAATAATTATTTCGTAATTGTTTCAACTCCTCATGGCAAGCCACGCAACAACTTTTTTTTGACAAGACGTTCACCCGAATTCCGTTACCGCTACTATGTGCGGGGCCACGGTGGCTGGCTGGGCGGTTAGACTGCTCGCCTCCCACCAAGGCGAACCTGGTTCAATCCCCGAATGGTTAACTCCGGATTTTCGCAAGTGGGAATCGTGCCGGACGATGCCGCTGATCGGTGGGGTTTTCTCGGGGATCTCCCGTTTCCCCTCGCTCTTGCATTCCAGCCCTGCTCAATTCTCACCTCATTTCACACTCATCTGTTCTCAAAAACCACTTTGTTAAGAGCAGTTCAAATCTTTCAACTCAACAAAACAAGTGAAATATTTGGGTGTATTTTTCAAAGCTGCTGCTAGCCGCAGGGGAATAAAAAAAAATTAGAGAGACAATCCCGAAAAACTCGATATGGTTTGCAACCCTGCATCGCCGTACATTGCTACAGCTATTGAAATGTTACAATTTTTTTTTATGGCGTTAGATCTGACATCCCAGACGTCACACACATAGGCGCGCGCGCGCGCACACACACACACACACACACACACACGTGTGACATTCCTTGATAGATAGGCGTGTTTATTATTTTGCAAGTAAAGGTAGGTAGGTTTGAATGTCCCATCGACTGCGAGGTCATTAGAGATGGAGAAAGTTGCTCAGATAAGCAGGAACGGGGAAAGAATCTTCTATGGCCTGTGAAGGAACCATCCCATCATTCGCCCGGAGTGATTTCGGAAAACCATAAATAAATCGAAATTGTGGCCGTCGGACAGGGAATCCAACCCAGGGCTTCCCGAATACGAGTCAAGTGGTTTACCACCGCGTCACTTCGTTCTACATGGAATATTAAATATTACATGAAAATTAAAAGCCAGGTGTGTATGTTATGAAGCTTATGTCGGTAGTTCGCAACATGAAAGTGTTTGATGTCAGAGGACGGTTATTTTCCGCGTGTTTTGTAAAGTAGGCTTGCTCGCATTCATTCCGATTCGTCCATAGACCAAAAATGAAGTATAGACCATTCGAGGTTACTTCCAACTTTTCTGAAGCCCTGCTAAAGCTCCTTTTCCAGGATATTCCTCCGCCTCGTGCAAACAAAACTTATCCTTGTCTAGAAAATTACACCAAAGTGACAACTCACCGCATTCGTGAGCACTCAGTATAGTAATATTTTGCATAAGAACTTTTTCTTACTAGGTATTACCAACACGCCTATTTTCTCACCGTTTTGTTTTATATTAATGATAAATGAAATATTATAATTTATAGATCAAATACAAATAAAACCTCAATTTAAGCAAACGTAAGTTACTTTTATGCCATTTTATGTTAACGAGTGTATTAAACGCTTGTGGTACATGATGTATTTAGGAAACAACCAAACACGTCATATATGGAGTGATCTTTCAGAGGTTTGATTTTAAAAATGTGAAGAAACCGCGAATATACTATAGACTGATTTTCGTTTTCTGTGAATGTCCCCAACATTGGCTCGAGAACTGCCTTAAATACTGTCAAAATTACTTGTTTAAACTATGATATATGTTAACATCTAATTTTAAAACAATTCCGCGCTTTTAAGAAAAAAAATGCGTAACTTGATTACGACGTATTTGCGTTACACCGTTGCTCTTACCAAAGCCTTTATTGATGAAAACTGCGTGCTAACCTTAATTAAAGCCACGTGTTTTGGACAATTATGTAAAGAGTCCAGTGGGACACGGAGATGGTTATTGCGCAGCTCGCAATGCGCACTCTACTTTATATTCCCTCTACGATGTTATGTGTACACGTCCGTGAGTGAGTATATATAATTTGGGTGGCTTTTAACATCGAGGTCTTGAGAGCCGATTAGAGTGAAGCGAGGTAGGTATGGAGCAGCGCCGGAATGCAAGGGCGGGGGAAAAGGAGATCCCCGAGAAAAACCCGCCGACCAGCGGCATCGTCCGGCACGTTCCCCACGCGCGAAAATCCAGGGGTGACCCCGCCGGGAATCGAACCCGGGGCTCGCCTTGGTGGGAGGCGGGCTGTCTAACCACTGCATCACCGCGGCCCCTCCACGTCCGTCATACCATATTTTAGACTTTTAAAATTTGTTCTGCCAAACATTTTTTTCACCAAATAAACACGTACAATTTTAAGATGTACTGTGAAGCGATTGCAATCAGGATAAACAGAAATGCGAAAAAATTAAACAGTTCGGCATAATCCGATCAGAGATGACAGAAGACCAACCAAGGAAACGGGATAGTTGAACGGTTTCCTACATCCTAGCGTGAGGGGGTTCGGAGGAGAGTTTGTAACCGACACCACGGACTGCACGACTTGGCAACATCGCCTGATAGTCGTCACTCCTACACACGCGCTCTCTCTTTCCCTCTCTCGCTCGCCACCATATACAACACACACATATACACACGCACGTTGGGGGAATCGTTTGTAGCCTTGAGCAGCATCATCTAGTGCCGGCCACTTGCACTGGAAGGTTGGGAGGGTTTTTTGTTTCCTTTTTTGGTACGCAGAAGAAAAAGTAAAGCTGCCACGGTGGATGGAGGAGGTGGAAGGGGGAAGAAGAGAGAGGGAGGGGAGAGAAGAAAGAGATACACGGCCGTATGTTGCGGTCGGTTTCGGCTGTCGAGTTGCCTGCACGGGCAAGCGTTCGCTTCTTCGACCTTCCCCCATCCTTTTCCCCCCCTTTTTCTCATGTTGAGCGTTCGAGTCGTGTTCTTCGCGACGACGACAATCTTTGGAAAGCGATGAAGCATCTGCCGCATGAAAATTATTAAGCTGCGACGGCACGTCACGCTGAAGATTGATCGTGTGCACCAAATTTAGTTTTTATTACAAACAATTGTATAGGTTATTCACTGTAAAGTGAGCACTTTGGAAGCCCGCTCATTTGTAATAAGTCAATAAATATATTTTATTTTAGCCTTAGACGTTAACTTCTGAATACGATGGAATATACACACTGTGTTTATTACTTACATGGCAAAATACAGTATATTTAAAAAGGTGGTTAAAGGATAAAATTATGGCTGAAAGGAAAAGGTAATTAAGGCCTCAAAAGTGCTCACTTTACCGTGAACAGCCTCTACCCAGAGGGATGGAATAAATAGTAGGCACCGCTGTAGAAGTAACACGCTGTAGAGTGCGCATGCGAGCTGCGTAGTTAGTAACCACGCTCCGTGTTAAAACACTGGCCTGCTTTTTTTGCTAATAGGACTTGAGGCTGGAACACTGTTTATGTATGTTCTTTGATACGCATGTACTCTTCCTTTCAAACTAGTTATAATGCAACTGTAATATATTCAAAGTTAGTCAAAGTATTTCATTAATATAAAAGGGTAGGTTGGATGAAAATTCAAATGTAAACAAACTCCTTTTACCACTGTTGACAGTGCTACTTTGACAATTCTATTAGCTATAGTTAATTTTGGGGACCTGCACAGAAGACAAAAATTGTTCTACCTCATGTTTAGAGACCAGTTCTACAATACACTGGTGCTCAATAAAACGGACGAGGTACACGCAAACGGTACGAGCAAACGAATTGGGATGAATTTGATCTTTTCTACAATACACAGAAACGTAAAGATCTGCAACATACTGGAGAGGATTTGGAGGGCGGGG